>RCUC01097973.1:0-39879 GCA_003697995.1 Taxidea taxus jeffersonii | reverse complement strand
AGGCTTATAAAACAGAGCAGTCTGGAAATTTGAGTCTGATTATTATAAAAAATATTTCATATTTTTAATTCAGCAACAAAAGCAATATGGGTGGCAATTAGAGTTTCAGCCTGCAAGAATGCAAAAAGGAAAGAGAAATAACAGAAGGAGCTATAAGAAAAGCAATTTCAATCAAGTGAGAAAGAGGGAGAGAGAATTGAGAAGGGGCATCTTCTTCTCAGCCTTGCCTTCTATCACTTTCCAGAGACAGAGGAAGTCAATTATGTACCCAGCATCACCTAACACAATTCTATTCTCTGGCTGACCTCCCCTGAACACACTTCCCTGCAGGATGTCTTGACAAGCTGCCCTGAACATCAGCAGAGAAAACTTTCACTACCTGCAGATCTAGAGAAGCTCATTAAAAACACACCGAGTGTGGCATGGGCTGTAAATTACTTTGAAAGTCTCAGATTTTTCTCTTTTCTCTTAAATTTTACAGATCAGTTATTAAGCTTTGCCACAGAAAAGTGGATCATAGTGTCTGTTACCATACCACGGCTTTAGCAAGCTACCAGTCCTTCTCCACCAGAAAGAAAGCAAGTTTTATGACCACACTAAACCAAGTGTTATCTTGGAAGGAAGGAAGAGAGGAAGGGAGGAAGGGAAAGAGGGAGGAGGGAGTGGTAGTAAGGAGGGAAACAAAAAGGGGGAAAAGAGAAAATTAAAAACTATTTACTGGGTAAATAAAGAAAATTTTAACAACAATTGATAAACCGACATTTACTACACTAATTAGTATCTCCTAGAGGGATACAAATGTGTTTATATCAAAGACTATCTGATATGACAAGAAAATACCTACATACCTAACATCAAAAGCATTTCTTTCCTCTTTCCCTCCCTCCCTTACTGTAGTCAGCACATGATGAGCACACGAAGGAAGGTAGAATAATTCATTATTTTGTCTCCCACTGCTTTGTATCTTCAACATTTTTTTGAATAAAGACAAAGTCATAAATTAGCATGTAGCAAAACAGAATTAATTGAATGTCTTAAGTAGGATCATCAAACCAAGATTTGAGTCAATTTATCTAAGATTTCACTAATGCAGTTTCAGCTCTATTAGGGCAAAAACTGGTGCTAGGGATGGGACATTATTACATATAAAAAGGGAAAATACAAGATCAAGAAAACCTGACTCTGCTTTTGCAAGAGAACTTCTTGAAGGTTATCTGATGTATGAGACAGAACATAAACAACTCCCCTCCAAACAATAATCTATGATTGAAAAATAATATGATTTCATAGAATCTGAAGATATTTACACACACACTGACACTGAGAAGGCTCTGCCCTTCACTCTCTTGCCAGAAAACATCTTAGAAACACAGCATGAAAGAGCAACTCGTGTGTATGTGTGTGCGTAACAGAAACAAGCACACACACATAAAACAAAATATATTTACGGAGAAGCAAAATATATTCTACGTGTGTGTTACACATAAATATAGAGAGACATTATTCTGATTATTTCCTTGGAAAATAAGTTTTTCAGGCATCTAAATGAAACAATAATTGTACGCGGCAAGAAGGAAACAGCAAAATTGTGGGGGAGGGAGCTTTTCCCAGCATTTCCAGTAACAGGATCAATAATAATCTGTGATTCTTCCAGTAAAAAGGCTATGCCACAGGGGAACTTTCGACAGTCACTGAGCATCCTGCCCGACCCAGGTCAGCCAACAGGCACGCTGATGTCCAGTTCTGTTCTAGTCCTACATTTCATTAAGGTGAGTTTCTTTCTTTATGGACTAGATAATGAGATCTTGGAACTCCTAGTACAACTTTCTGTAATAGTGACAACAAATTAAGAAAAACAAAATGTTAGACTAATAATAGGTGGGCCCAAAACACAAGGCTTATGGGTAGATATTTCACTTAGTTAACCCAAACATTAAAGAATCCATATAAATGAAGCAAAATATCATCAAGACTGCATAGCTAGGATAAATTAACCAGAAATAGTTAAAAGTCTGGTTGGGTAGACAAAGTCACTTACTAGACTTGACCACCGTCAAGCTATGCAACTTCTCAGCTTCAACGCCCTCATCTGTAAAACCTAGATCCATGAAATAGGTTTGCTGTGAGGATTAAAACAGAGGACATGGGGCACCTGGGTGGCTCAGTGGGTTAAGCCTCTGCCTTCAGCTCAGGTCATGATCACAGGGTCCTGGGATCGAGCCCCACATCGGGCTCTCTGCTTGGCGGGGAACCTGTTCCTCCTCTCTCTCTGCCTGCCTCTCTGCCTGCTTGTGCTCTCTCTCTGTCAAATAAGTAAATAAAATCTTATTTTGAATAAAATAAATAAATAAATAACAAAACAGAGGACGTACCCGAAGCCCTTAGTGTGACACTTCGCACCTAATAAGCACTTGACACGTGTCAGCTACGGTAGTTTTGTTACTCACTAGACAAATTCTCATCCCTCGTCTCACTTAGCTTGTCAGTACACCCTAAGGGGGAGTAGAGTAGATGCTGTCTTCGAAGTTCCCGGGAGCATTCAACAACAAATCTAGCCTTTACTGTGGTTTAAAAAATAGAACGGTTTTATAAATCAGGTTTAAAAACTGAACAAGAGAGATTTTCATTTCTCAGCCAGTGCTGAAAAACCAGTAGTTAAAGCACTTTCGTCCACCAGAAAGATCTGTGACATGTGTCACTTCACGACACACACACTGTGCACAGCCTCGGGTATTCACAAGGTAAAGCATGTTGAATTCTGCAAAGCCAAAAAGTAAAATATTTGTGTATATGCATGTGCATGTGCATAAGTTCCTTTCACTTGAATGGCATGATGTAACCCCTCGGTACGGAAAGTTACACACAACTACACTTTGTGTCTCACTGTTGTTGTTCCCTCTTAACAACTGTGTTTTCGTATTCCCAGTTGAGTGGAAATTATCATCAGTGCGAGTTTCTAAAGTTTATTCTCCTATAATGGAGAAAGTGTTGCCGTTTGCCAGAATTAGAGATGACCTTGCCCAAGTGAGGGGAAACAAAAGATTGTTTACTTGGGGAGAATTTATCTTTATGGCCATCAAAATATGTCTCTGGTGCCTCTGATGCTCCTCTCTGGTACTATGAGAAAGAAACTCGGGTTAGCTGCTCCCACTCACATCTGAGCAGAGCTGCAGTAACAGTAAATGATCCTTGGAAATCACAATCGCATTAGGCTGCTGTTCAAATTGCTTTTAGGGTTGTGATAATGGGAGGCATTCCTAATAACTGGTGACACTGCAAGACCCTGCCCAGAAGGCCTCCAAATGGCAGCGCACAATTTAAATTTTAATCTAGAAACAGTGGAAATGATGAGATTCCAGCTGGGGACCTTCTGGTCTGAGGGCCGGCGTTCAGCCTCCCCATTAGATGCCCCAAAGCTTCGTTGAGTGGATGAGTGAATGCCCTACTCTTTTCGCTCTTTCTCACTCCGTGCCCGTCTCCCACCTGATTCCCTGGATGGCAGGAGGTGGAGTGGCTTTGCCTCCACAGAGGCGATCTTAGAGCTGATGAAGCATTCCCAGGTCGCTGGGATCCAACCGAACACATCTGTGTTTGACATAAATGGAATGGTGCTTCCATTGTTCTGACAAGTGATAACTTCCTGAACTTTTTTCCTTCCATGTGTGGGGTGGGCTTTGGGACATACTTATCCACGCTAAGCTTGAAATGAAAGCTGGCAGATGTATGCCATGGGCAGGAGGAAAGCGCTTCATTTTTTTCCTACAATAAGCAATAACCCTTAGTATAATAACTCAACACAAGTTAAATAGCAAAAGGGAGCATTAGTGGGACCCCGTCGGCAGGGAAGGGAACAGCTGGCCCCGTTAGTAATCATCGCATGTCATGACTTGGGAAGTCCGCTCCCAATGCCACTACCAACTGGTTTTTCCTGAGTGTTCGGGCAGTAACACGTGACAGATGAGAAAGTGTCATAACAGGACACTAGAGGCAGAGCTCTAGACTTTGATGGTTGGCAATGCTAGACTGGATTCCCAATAAGCAGAGAGCAGAGACAGGAAAAAAATTCTTACTAGCGGAAATAAAGTAGAGAAGAAAATGGTGAAGATTCCCATAATTCCTCTCTCGTAGCTCTTCCTAAATCATTTTTTAAATAGGAACCTTCTTTTATTCCCCCGGTATGTCAGTGGCTCCCACGAAGGGTGATATGCCTCTCAGACTAGGAGTGCAAGTCTAACAAAAGGATGAACATTGGTACATGCGTCCCCCAGAAGACTCCATGCAAACGCAACTGCTTCCACTGGGTTCCATTAGGAAACCTACTCCAGCGCCCCAATACCCTCGGCAGCAGAATTAGAAAGTTGTTTTGATTTAAAAAAAAAAAAAACCAACAACAACAACAACAACAAAAAAAAAAACAATACACACACACAGGAGCAAATTTCTGCAAGGTAGAAATGGGAATAAAAACCAGTGTTTTGGAATTTTTTCTTTGCAGATAGTCATCAAATGAGGTACAATATTTGCTAACAGAGGGTAATTTGAATTATCCACGGATAGTTCAAAAACACAAAGAGTTCATTACCCAGATATCTCTATTTAAAATAGATTTGCTTTTGTTCATCAGTGCAGTGCACATGGCTGGGAAATGGCAAAGTGCCAGAATGAAACTGCTCCTAATTTTCAGAGGAGGCCACCAGCTAATTACACAGACTGCAGGTGTGAAGAGAGAAGCTCAAAGTAATCAATAGCAGTAATTAATCTGCTAGACTGGAGCTAAAGAGCTCACAGCTGGACATCAGAAATGGACACATGCAACAAGATCAGCAATAATTACCTCTTTAAATATTGAATTTCCATAGCAACAATTAGGCTTATAAATAAAGGCTGGAAACCAAGGCTTTGAGGCATGACACTGCATGGCAAACACAACATTCCCCAAATCAACCCTTTTAATAAACACCAACAATATGCTTGGGCTAGGTCGACCAGTTTTCCAGGGCTAGAAGAAGCTGAAGGGAGCTCCTCCAGCCCCTGCTTTCCTGGCAGCCTATTGGCCCTCTGACTCACCAAGATGGCCCTAGAAGCTTGCTTTGGGCAAGAGAACAGTGCCTTTCTGCACACCCAGCACAGCAGAGCAACCAGCTACAAGACACATCTCTTACCTGTGAGATAGATTTCTTTAAAAAAAAAAATTCACAAAACCTGCAAGCAAAATTCCTAACCAATGTGCTGGAAACATCAGTCTTTTAAAAAGGATTTGGGCTGTATTTTGAGCGTTTTATTTTCAAGACCAATATGATCAATAAGAGACCCAGATACTGAAGCTTCTAGGACATTCTTCTGCTTTGTGGAAAGAATAAAGAAAACTTTTTGTTCGTGGGTTTTGTATTATTTTTGAGCTGATGGGCAAGAGGAGGTTGTTACTGAAGGTGAACTGTGCTGCATGCTTTATGTTCTTCATTCATTTGAGCCTAATATTGTTTTGTTTAATAAAGCAGAAGAGGCACAGGGAGGCTAAGGATTTGCCAGAGGTCCACAGACAGTAGGTGGAAAATGGGAGGGTCATAATTTGAACTCAGCCCTGAGAGTTACTTCAGCAAAGTGCTCAAACATCTTTGGGTAGAATAAGATACCTAGGAATAAACCTAACCAAAGAGGCAAAGAATCTATACTCAGAAAACTATAAAGTTCTCATGAAAGAAATTGAGGAAGACACAAAGAAATGGAAAAATGTTCCATGCTCATGGATTGGAAGAATAAATATTGTGAAAATGTCTATGCTACCTAAAGCTATCTACACATTTAATGCAATGCCTATCAAAATCCTATCCAATTTTTTCAAAGAAATGGAACAAATAATCCTAAAATTTATATGGAACCAGAAAAGACCTCGAATAACCAAAGGAATATTGAAAAAGAAACCAAAGTTGGTGGCATCACAATTCCAGACTTCAAGCTCTATTACAAAGCTGTCATCATGAAGACAGTATGGTACTGGTACAAAAACAGACACATAGATCAATGGAACAGAACAGAGAGCCCAGAAATAGACCCTCAACTCTATGGTCAACTAATCTTCAACAAAGCAGGAAAGAATATCCAATGGAAAAAAGAGAGCCTCTTCAACAAATGGTGTTGGGAAAATTGGACAGCCACATGCAGAAAAATGAAATTGGGCCGTTTCCTTACACCACACACGAAAATAGACTCAAAATGGATGAAGGACCTCAACGTGAGAAAGGAATCCATCAAAATCCTTGAGGAGAACACAGGCAGCAACCTCTTTGACTTCAGCCGCAGCAACTTCTTCCTAGGAACAACGCCAAAGGCAAGGGAAGCAAGGGAAAAAATGAACTATTGGGACTTCATCAAGATCAAAAGCTTTTGCCAGCAAAAGAAACAGTCAACAAAACCAAAGACAACTGACAGAATGGGAGAAGATATTTGCAAACGACATATCAGATAAAGGGCTAGTATCCAAAATCTATAAAGAGCTTAGCAAACTCAACACCCAAAGAACAAATAATCCAACCAAGAAATGGGCAGAGGACATGAACAGACATTTCTGCAAAAGAAGACATCCAGATGGCCAACAGACACATGAAAAAGTGCTCCACATCACTGGGCATCAGGGAAATACAAATCAAAACCACAATGAGATACCACCTCACATCACTCAGAATGGCTAAAATTAACAAGTCAGGAAACAACAGATGCTGGCAAGGATGCGGAGAAAGGGGAACCTCCTACACTGTTGGTGGAATGCAAGCTGGTGCAACTACTCTGGAAAACAGCATGGAGGTTCCTCAAAAAGTTGAAAATAGAGCTAACTTACGACCCAGCAATTGCACTACTGGGTATTTACCCTAAAGATACAAACGTAGTGATCCGAAGGGGCACGTGTACCCGAATGTTTATAGCAGCAATGTCCACAATAGCCAAGTTATGGAAAGAATCTAGATGTCCATGAACAGATGAATGGATAAAGAAGATGTGATGTGTGTATATATATATATACACACACACAATGGAATACTATGCAGCCATCAAAAAATGAAATCTTGCCATTTGCAACGACATGGATGGAACTAAAGGATATTATGCTTAGCGAAATAAGTCAATCAGAGAAAGACAACTATCATAAGATCTCTCTGATATAAGGAAGTGGAGATGCAATGGGGATGGGGGCTAAGGGGGTAGGAAAAGAATAAATGAAATAAGATGGGATCGGGAGGGAGACAAAACAAAAGAGACTCAATGTCATAAAACAAACTGAGGGGGGTAGGAGGGAGGGGTGTTGGGAGAGGGTGGTGGGGTTACATTATATGTTTAAATAAAAATAAATAAATAAAAATAAAAAACATCTTTGGGTAGGAAATTTGCTCTCTAAAACACTGAAAGTTATTATAGTTTGAAATGCAATTTAAATTATGCTGTTTATATTCTATCATTATCACAAAAAAAGAAAATTAATGATAACTTGATTACTCAATAAATACTTTTCTTCCACATTTATTCATTTTGATTTCAGTTCACAATTCCCATGGCCCTTATTCAAACCAATAAGTATTCTGTAGAAAAACATGGACAAAAATTGCCAAAAATTTTCTAATCCAGAACCAAATACAGTAGTACTGGAATGCGGAGTTAGCCAGGCACTCTTCCTCTTAAGCATTATCAAAACAGAGCAGTTTTTATTGAGATTCTATTCTCTACCAATTACTGAGCAAAGCACATTTCATGCGTTATCATTTAATTCTCATGACAGTATTATAAACTATATAATTATCATCCATTCACACTTGAGGAAAAGGAGGCTCAGAGAGGGTACGTAATACTCTCAGAGACACATTGGTCTGTACAAGCTCCCTTGAGTGAGGACTCCGAATCTATCCACACTCTATTTCCATGGTATACCTCCTATGTGTTGTCACTTTCCTAAGCCATTAACTCCCAGGACACCAGTGGTGACATCCTTCTGCACATTCTAAGTACGCTGAAGTCAGTGGTAGCATGTTGCTAAGCACATATGGTTAAGAACTTAGACCCTGATGTTAATCTGGGTTTGAATTCCAGTGCTGACATTTGGTAGCTCTGTAATCATGGCTCTTGAACCTCCCTGTTAAGTGGGCATAATAAGAGAATCTGCATAGTGTTAAGCAGTTAGCACAAATAGGGCATGGGAAGAGCTGCTTACAACTGAAACTTTCCCATCATTATTTTTCTTTTTTTAAAAAAAAGATTTTATTTATTTATTTGACAGGCAGAGATCACAAGAAGGCAGGGGGAGGGGGAAGCAGGCTCCCCACTGCACAGAGAGCCTGATGCGGGGCTTGATCCCAGGACCTTGGGATCATGACCCGAGCCGAAGGCAGAGGCTTTAACCCACTGAGCCACCCAGGCAACCCCATCGTTATTTCTCTAACCTCCACTATCTTCTCCACCCACCCCTTATTCCAGGCCCTCCTTTTTATTCCCACCACTGCTAATCCAAGTCAATCCTTCCTCCTACAATCATACCTTTTTCATGTCCTTGTCCCCGACATCTCTAGCACACTATCCACATGACAAGGGAAGTGCTGATTCTTACTATCATGTACATGTGTGAATGAATGAGGCACTTCAGCCCCTTTACCTAAGCACGTGCAGCTGTGTAAACGGAGACCCTCTGATGGCCTCAATACCGCCGCAGACATGCCCGTTGGCAAAATGAGTTCTAACACAATAACCAGATATGGGAAGACTGTGAGTTGTGTAATAGCATCCATCCCAGAATCTCCCAGTAAAACTTAGGAAACTGGTAAGCGTAGGCACATAAAGTAGTTTTGTGCGATACGTGGGAAGATACATCAGTTTCGACTGCTCTCAAGCTCCATGGCTTTGCAACTGCATATTCAGTGCACACTCACACACACGGTCCTCTTCCGCCAATTGCTTACTTCCATCACTAATTGTTATTTTGCATTTTTCAAAGGGAACCCACGGTGTGTAAGCAGCAATGACAACAGGAAAAGGGACTACATTCTCTCAGAGCAAAGAGCTAAAAATCGAGTACTGACCAATTGAGTCAGTATTCACCTTTAAGCATTAATTTATGCCCCATGTAAAATAGGCATTATGTTTGAAGCTAATTAAACCATGCCGTGTTGTGACTTCTCTGTGATGTTTGGTCAGAAAATTAAGGGGGCAAAGGACTGTGCCAAATAAAGAACACATTCTGTAAACTTTCACTCTTATTTCAGTCTTAACGTACAAGATTTTGTGTGACTCGAGAAACTGTTATAGAAAAAACAGCCATGATCGTGTCACATTAAATATTCGAGTCATATCATGAGTGATTTCTTTATAAAGACTCACTCGTTTGGACAAATCCACTAGTCAAATTTGTAACTGAACAGATACTTTGCTAAAGCTTGACCTTTAAACCATCACTGGGAGCGGTTGGGTATTCTCCTTCCAAATGTTGTTGATTGGGCACCTGGGTGGCTCAGTTGGTTAAGGGACTGACTTCAGCGCAAGTCATGATCCTGGAGTCCCGGGATCAAGTCCTGCATCAGGCTCCCAGCTCCACAGGGAGTCTGCTTCTCTCTCTCACTGTCTCTCTCAAATAAATAAATAAAATATTTTTTTTTAATTTAAAAAATAAAAAAAAAACAAATGTTGATTTACTTATCACCGAACTCTTCACATCTCCATGAATGGCAGAGCACATCCACTCCACTGCCCAACAAGAAATAGTTGGGAAAGAGCATTTCTGGGCTCTCCGTCCTCATTTCTTCTCCCATATATTAAGAGAAGCAATTTAACGGACACAAGAATCAAGGAAGAGAGAGACACAGACCAAAGAAGAAATAAAAAACATGTAAAGACAAGCAATGCATTTGGAGTATTTCTTCATGGGAAACCCCATCTAGAGGTTAGTGGCAGATGGCTTTCAGAGGACTGTAGTAGTTCATAGCTCCACAACACATAATTTAAGTAGGACACTGGAAGACTCTGGTTTCCCATAGAAGCTGGCAAAGATCGTGTGTTGTTGAATGCCAGAGATTCCCGTTCCTGAAAATGATCTCAAATTAAAGCAAAGTGAAGGTGGACTTAGCTGCCGGGCTAACATGGGGAGGGAATGAACTATGGCTGCTGATTCCACCCCCTGGCGGTGCACCAGACCAGGGGCTGCTAAACGATGACCGTGAGTCAAGTTCGTGCCTCCTGCCATCTGTGCTTTATTTTTTGTTTTTTGCTTTTCTACTCCTTAACTCTGTCAAAATTTATTTCTTATTACAGTAAAACACACATAAGAAGCCAGCACTTAACCTTACTCAGTATCCAGTTCCAGGGCACTACGCGCGTTCACATTCTATGCAACGCCATCAACCACCATCCATCTCCAGAAACTTTTCATCTTCCCAAACTGAAGCTCTGTACCTATTAAACAGGAACCCCCCATCGCCTCTCCCTGCAGCCCCTGGTAACCTTGGTTCTACTGTCTGCCTCTGAGTTTGACTACTCTAGGTAGCACCTATAAGTGGACTCTGACAATGTCCATCCTTTTGTGTCTGGCTCATTCTACTTCCATCGTGTCCTCAAATCTCATCCAAGCTGTAGCATGTGTCAGAATTTCATTTCTTTTTAAAGATGAATAATGCTCCATTTATATATATGTATCACATTTTGCTTTTCTATTTGTTGATAGACGCTTGTGTTGCTTCCACAAATTGGCTGTTGTGAATAATACTATTATGAACATGGGTATATGCGTAAGTATCTGTTCCAGTCCCTGTTTTGGATTCTTTGGGGTATATACCTAGGAGGGAACTTCTAGATCATATGGTAATACTAGATTTCATTTTTTGAGGAACATGATTCCTGTTTTTGTGATTAAGTTTTATTGGAATACAGCCATGCTTACTTGTCTACATGTTGTCTATAGTTGGTTTCAGTACAATGGCAAAGTTGAGTGACTTTTATGGAAACCACATGGCCTACAAAATCTAAAATACTATCTTGCCCTTTAGAGAAAACTTTGCCAGCCCTTGTATTATATCCCCTTAAGGCCCATAAAGAAATACAGATGCCTGGGCACTCTCAGACACACTGCATCAGAATCTCCAGGGGAGGGAACTACAAAGTTCCCTCAAAATGATTCCGACACAGCTAATATCACAGTCGGCATTTGGGGACCCCTGTACTAAAAGACCTCCAGAAACTGGCACAAATGTATCCAACTGCCCTAAATGTCAGCAACAACAGTTTTCAATTAATCTCAGTATTTAATGAACTCTTAATGCACACCCAATGACTGAACGCATGGACAGTGAGCAGAAAAACTTGTGTCTGAAAGATGAACAGTTTGGGAACGGAAGGGAGCCCCATTATGGACAGACGTATTTTACCACCACACAGGAGGATGTATCTGAGCAGCCTCCCTCTTAGATCCATGTAATCAAAGAGCAGAATTTTTCCATCCCTGTGGTCTGTCATATCGCCTTAAATCAGCACCTCTGCACCCTTGACCTATTGATGGCTCCTCTGCTCTTCAGTCTGCATTGTTTTGTCTTGCTGTGCATTCTCTGAGTCTGCTCATCGATTTCCCTCTCCTTCTATCTTTCTGGGTATCTCATGTCTCTCATCCCACCTTAACACTGGTATGTGTTCATTTTTGAGACCACGGTGAAGAAGTGCTTTGTGCTCTTTTCTTTCCTTTCCGATGTTCTTTAACTCTTGGCGTGAATCCATGGAGAAAACACCATTACAGCCTTGTGAGCTAAGTCACACTCAACCCAAATATCACAGTACTAGCATGCACAAAATCCCAATGAAACAAATATAATTTAATGATACTATCTTTGGAGTATAAAAGTAAATATGTTAGCCTAATTAAATTCACTCTTATTTCAGGTAACATACCTTATGGGTTAATAGTACAACCTAAGAATCTGGATTTTCCTTGGATATCATTAATAAAGGGAATGGGACTATAATCAATTAGGGCTAAGAACCTGGCAACATCATACAACCAAAACCAGTCACATGTGTAAGAAAACTGTGCTTTAATACGCATTTAGGCAACTTAAAAATATTTAACATGGCCCCTAGTGGACACAGAGGAGACAAGTTAACAGAGTGTAGTCCAGTGGTCCTCAACCTTGTTGAGTTTGCTAAACAATTTGAATATTAGGAATTTTGATGACACTTAAGGAGCAGATCCATCCACTATACACTTGGCCATCCTTCATACTTACGTAGGTGTTTGAGTAAAACTATGATCTTCCCTGATCGTGATCTCTTTTATTGTCCTGCAGGAAATTCTTACATGCTCCCAGAAAAAAAACCTGGATTTATTTATATCAGACAACAGATAAAATATCTCGTATGGTCAGGGCCCAGGTCATTGTTTCTTAATATTAGCTCTTAGTAGGGTGTGAAAATTAAAATACAAGCAGAGAAGATGTCTGATGAAAGAGTAAATACACCTTTGGGAAGAAAAGAAAAATTGGGGCGCCTGGGTGGCTCAGTTGGTTAAGCGACTGCCTTTGGCTCAGGTCATGATCCTGGAGTTCCAGGATTGAGTCCCACATCAGGGTCCCTGCTCGGCAGGGAGTCTGCTTCTCCCACTGACCTCTCTCCTCTCATGCTCTCTCTCTCAAATAAATAAATAAAATCATTAAAAAAAAAAAAAAGAAATATTGTTGTTCTGTTCTTTGGTTTTGTTGGTTGGTTTGTGTGTTTTTGCTTGTTTCCTGATTTTTGCCTGAATTACATTTCAGTTCAAGTTATCAAATATGTGACTACAGGAAAAATGTTAGCATAAAATAGAAATTAAGGTCCTTGTACTCAACACTGGCTTCACCTTGGAAGACATCGGAGGATGATTAAAAAATACTGAAAACTCCAACCCAGCTTTGGAGATTCTAATGTGATTCCATAGTGAGACGTGGACATTGGGAGTTTTTCCAGCCCCCAGAAAATCCCAATGTACCAGGGTGAGAACCACTGGTTATATCTATTTCTCAAAGATTTCCACTGGGGGATAAAATAAGATTTCCTATCGCCATCTCAAGAAAAATATCCTGTATTTTAAGATTAATGACATTTGAATAATGCACCAGTATTGCTTCTTGATCAGACACACCATGACTACTGAGAAATGGTGAGACTATTGAACAGTATTTGAAAAAAAGAAACTCCGTGAGTGCGAGCTCACACTCCCTTTTCTGACGAATTCTTTACATTCCCTTAAAGAAGAAGAAGAAAGCCAAGTTTTCTGTGGTTTTATTAAGTGGCTTTGTGCTATGAAGTAGAAATCATCTCAGCCTCTGAGGAGCTAATTCTCCTTGTTGTTGCATGACTGGCTCATTAAACTTAAGTGCTTGGGCCCCAGCTTCCTACCCCTAGGGCTTAGCCTGGGAGAATAAGAGATTCATAGAAAAGAAAGGCAAGTTCCTGCCTGTGGAAGCTCTTTGAGTCTGTACAAGGGCATCGCCTTATTCATGAGGCCTCCAGAGCCCAGAATTTTGCCAAATCATCTCTATTTTTTGCCAAACTAAAAGCATCAATAATGATATCTGGGGACAAACATTAAATAAAGCTCAAAATGGCTGAGTATACAATATCCTGCTGAAGGGAAGCTGTCCCATGTAATCAGTGTAATACTCATCAGTGAACATTTAATAACACCTTTTCCTCCCAACCCCAAACGTTAGTGTGGCAGACTACACACATGTTGATGGAATTCATTTTCTTGCAATAGGACCTAATGCCCTGGCCTCATACAAGTTGTCTACTGGAAGCTGCCCTCCTAGAAGTGCCTAGAAGCTTCCTCCAGCTTCTTGTTACATGGACCTCCCAATATGGATGACTACTTCTTCAAATCCAGCTTGAGAGAAACAGTGTCTAGAACAAGACTACTAGCAAGACCAGAAGTGACATCTGTTACTTTTGTCATATTCTATCGGTTTTAAACAAGTCATGGCTTGCATCCGCCTCCAAGGGGAGTTGATTACACAAGGATGTGAACATGAGCAGGCAAAGATCACTAGGGGGTCACCCTAGAGTCTGTCTATCACCTTTCTTTGGCCACAGCATGACCTGTGGTAGTAAGAAGTGGAGATTAAGCTAACCCATCCCAACTATCCAAGACCATGATTATGAACAGAGCTTCCTGGGCCATGAGACTAGGAAAATTTCTAAGACTTTCATGGGAACTTAGGAGGTCTAACTAGGGAACAGAGTTAGAGTTCTCTTTGTCCTTTTCTTAGAAATACAAAGACATAAGTTAGGAAATATCTGGATATGTTTAAATAGACTACTCTTGCCCAGTTCCAATCTAAGCAGGATATTTGGGGTTTTCTTTTTCTTTTTTTTTTAAGAATTCAGTAAAACCATTTGCACAGTATTGAAGATAGCTAATTAACTCAAAAGACCACCTGGTAGGATAAAGCCTTGACATAAGGTAGAGCTCTGACTCCAGCTATGTTGCCTTAAACAAGCCAGATATTCTGTGAACACACATTGAATTCAAATGAATCAAGGCACTTTCTTAGCATCCTATAGGGGATGAGTGACTTGTCCACAGTTCCAGTGATAGTAGCTTAGAGTTTTATCTCCAGGTGTCCCAATTCCAGGAACACTGCCTTTCTCTCCTATTCAGCTGTTACCCTCCTCAGTTCCTTACAGAGCTGTGTGTGCATCTCATTTCATCTTAAAAGTAAACTTTCAGCACCATCTGAGAGATGGAGAAACTGAACTACATGAAGGCAAAGTAATTTTGCAAACACTACAAACCACATATGATAAAGCCTAAATATGGATTCAGATGTGTCGGATTTAAGCCCTGATGTAAAGCAGTGCTCTCTCCATTACGCCCAATGAACTTCCCATTTCTGGTTAAGGCCTCCATGGTAACTCATCAGGTAAAAGTATTTACAACAGGCTACACAAAAACTGCCTGTCTAAACATTCATAAAAGCTTTGCCATATTATCACTGTCATTTTTGAACTTCCTACTGCCTGGAGTGAAAGGGGACATTTGGCATAGACCAGCCCATGGATCAGGTATCACAAACGTGTGGTCAATTATCAGGCACCAGCAACCACTTCACAGAGAACCTGATCTAATGCACTGCCTCAACACAGACAGTTGGGAAATTTCACTGGCCAATGCATAGGCAGAAAGAAGACATGAGGGGGGCACCTGGGTGGCTCAGTGGGTTAAAGCCTCTGCCTTCGGCCAGGTCATGGTCTCAGGGTCCTGGGATCGAGCCCTGCATAGGGCTCTCTGCTCAGCGGGGAGCCTGCTTCCCCCCCCCTCTCTGCCTGCCTCTCTGCCTACTTGTGCTCTCTCTCTCTCTCTGTCAAATAAATAAATAAATAAAATCTTAAAAAAAAAAAAAAAAGAAGACATGAGAAAGAAGGACATATTTTTCAACTATTTCATCAGCCAATTCTTCCAGGGACATTACCATTCCTGTTATAGATTGAAAGTGTGTGCCCCCAAAGTCATATGTTAAAAGCCTAACCCCCAGTGGGATGGTATTAAGTATCAGGGTCCTTGGGAAGTTATTAGGTTTAGATGAGCTCATGACGGTAGAGCCCTCATGATGGGATTAGTACCCTCATAAGAAGAGACCAGAGAGCTCCCTTTGTCAACATCTGTGTGTGTTTATGCGTATGTATCCCTCTTGTGAAGACACAGCAAGAAGGTAATCATCTGCAAGTCAGGAAGAGAACCCTTACCAGAATATGCTTACATGCAGCCCCATGATCTTGGACTTCCCAGCCTCCAGAACTATGAGGAATGTTTGTTATTTAAGCCACTCAATCTATAGTATTATGTGATAGCAGCTGAGCTAACAAAGACAATTCCTTTTCCCACATAACATTCCTAAAAAATAGGTGTTTTTTCCTCCTTTACAAGTGAGGAAAATGAAGGCTAGAGAATGAAAGAAACTTTTCTAAGTAATGAGCTACAGAGATGAATTCCAACCCCAGTCCAGGTGACTTGGGTTGATTCAGATGACACCAAGGCCTATGTACATAACCATGCCAGACTGTCTCCTCTCTACTGCACTATTAACAGTGTGAATACTGGAAAATCCCTTGCCTGCCATGAAACTCTAGTTAGATGATCCCTTAGCTCCCTTTTCTTGAATTTCGGGCCTTCATGATTCTGACTCACAACTGCTAGTTAAAAGTGTTATAAAGGGGGCGCCTGGGTGGCTCAGTGGGTTAAGCCTCTGCCTTCGGCTCAGGTCATGATCTCAGGGTCCTGGGATCGAGTCCCACATCGGGCTCTCTGCTCAGCAGGGAGCCTGCCTCCTCCTCTCTCTCTGCCTGCCTCTCTGCCTACTTGTGATCTCACTCTCTGTCACATAAATAAATAAAATCTTACAAAAGGAGGGGGTTATAAAGGGTGATGTCACCAAGATGGCAGAGTAGGAAACCCCAGCCTCAATCCCACCACAAAAGTCAATATTCGACAGCTATCCACAAACAAAAACATCTCTGGGAGAGCTCTGCAGTCCACTTAAATTTCAGCAACATGTTGAAACAAACAAACAAACAAAATCCTTGAGAATAACAGCACAAAAAGGGAAGGAAGGCAGTTTAATTTTCCCTGCATCATTCTATTCCCCAAGTTGGCCTTGCTCAGTTTCAAGAGCGAACTCCCTAGCTAGAAACAGTTCCCCTCACAGGGAAAAGAAGAGGGTGATGAGCCACGAGTTTTCACATCCTTGGGGGACAACGCAAGAAGATCTGCTTCCATTTCGCCCAACCCAGAGACTATGAAAGCTGATATGTATAGAGAGATCTAGGAACAAAGAAGATAAGAAGGGGCTACAATAACAGCCACATAGTGGGGGCAATCTCAGCTCCTAGGGACTTGTTCTGCAGAAAACCTAACAGCTTTAGCCATGAAAAAAACAACCAGCACAGCGAGGCAGACCTACTGTGGATTTCTCCCTACAGGTATTTGCATTCACTGAAGCTAGCTCCCTGAGTCTCTCCCTATTCCCTTCCCCACTGCCCCGTGTGCTCCCACCACCCCGTGTGCCCCCACTTCAACCGCAGCCAGCCTGGGCCTCTGCAATTGCTCAAGTGCAAGACACCAGCCTAAATACCTATGGCTGACCCCTAATGCCATGCACACATTCTAGGTCAGCCCCTCCAGCTGTGCATTTGCGGTCTTTGAGCCTGACACCTATCACCTGTCGCCACTGCCACAAACAAGCCCAGGGGGAAATTGTGCATCCATAGGAGAGCACACTTACATCCAGTGCCCCCGAGGCCACTTGTGGACCCAGATCATGTTTTGTCTTCTGCCACTGGCCTGCACCACTGCATTCATATGCAGCCAGCAACCCTGTCTGTGCACCTCTATGCCTCTGGCCCAACACCCATCACTGGCCTCCACTTCTGTGCTCCTGAGATAAGACGCAGCAGCCACAGCATAACAGACAACCAGGGCCCAGGCAGCAGCCAGTGTACCTACAAATGGCCCTGGTCCTTCCTGCCTGCCTTAGCCCCCACCACTACATATGTGTTTGCAACTGGCCCCTACTGCTACATAGAAGCCTGCTTCTAGGTATCACAGCCAAGCACATGTACACAAGCTCCAGCCACTACTGCTTATTCTGGTCTTTAGCTACTGGATCTGGAGGCAATGTTGAGCATCCCAAGGGCCACTGCAGACTCTATGGAACCCCATGCAGCATTCACCAAGGACCATGCAGTTGTCAGTGCTGTGGACCCCAAGAACCTGAGTCAATGAGCCACTACACGTGGACATATTGCTAACACAAGCCCCTGCATTTGGTGCCCTGCCTCATTAGACCCCAGGTCACAGCACACTCTCGTGTGCTTCTTCCCTTACTGAAGTTAATCAATGAAGTCTGAAAGAGGTAACTGCTTCTTCAAATGCACAGATTCCTATGCAAAACTACAGAGATCATAAGGAATCATGGAAACAGAATTCCACCAAAAGAATATAATAAACCTCCAGTAACCGGCCCTGACAAAAAGAAGATATGGAATTTCCTGACAAAGAATTCAAGATAATTATTCTAAAGAAGCCCAGAGAACAAGAAGACACAGAAACAATTTAACAATATTGGGGAAACAATACAAGAAAAAAATGAGAACCTGGGCAAATAGTTAGAAAGCATAAAAAAGAACCAAACATAAAAATTGGAGCTGAAGAAAATAAGGACTAAACTGGAGAATGCAGTAGAGAGTTTCAACAACAGAACAGATTAAACAAAAGAAAAAAATACCAGTGAGCTCGAAGACATGTCTTTGGAAATTGTCTAGTCAGAGGAATGAAAAGAAAAAAAAAAAAAAAGAAAGTCAATGTGACTTGTGAGATACCATTATATATCACTGAAGTCCCAGAAAGAAAAGAGGGGGAAAGGGGTAGAAGATTTATTTAAAGGAACACTGGCTAGAATTCCCAAACCTGGGGAGATATTTGGACATCCAAGTTCATGAAACTAATAGATCACCCCAAAATTTCCATCTAAAACAATCTTCTCCGAGACATGTTTATAATTAAACTGTCTAATATCAAAGACAGAATCCTGGGTGGCTCAGTCAGTTAAACATCTGCCTTTTGGCTAAGGTCATGATTCCAGAGTCCTGGGATCAAGTTCCACATCAGACTCCATGCTCAGTGGGGAGCCTGCTTCTCCCTCTGCCTGCAACTCTCCCTGTTTGTGCTCTCTCTCTCTCTAACAAATAAATAAATAAAATCTTTAAAAAATGAAATAAAAAACAGAATTTTAAAAGCAGCAAGAGAAAAGGAATTCCTCATAAAAGAAAACCTTATAAATTAAAAATAGATCTTCCCTATGACCCTGCAATTGCGCTACTCGGTATTTACCCCAAAGATACAGATATAGTGAAAAGAAAGGCCATCTGTACCCCAATGTTCATAGCAGCAATGGCCACAGTGGCCAAACTGTGGAAAGAACCAAGAGGCCCTTCAACAGACGAATGGATAAAGAGGATATGGTCCATACATACAATGGAGTATTATGCCTCCATCAGAAAGGATGAATATCCAACTTTTGTATCAACATGGATGGGACTGGAAGAGATTATGCTGAGTGAAATAAGTCAAGCAGAGAGAGTCAATTATCATATGGTTTCAATTATTTGTGGAGCATAAGGAATAACACAGAGGATGTGGGGAGACGGAGAGGAGAAGTGAGCTGGGGGAAATTGGAGAGAGAGATGAACCATGAGAGACTGGACTCTGAGGAACTGAGGGTTTTGGAGGGGCAGGGGGTGGGAGGTGGGAGGTTAGGTGAGCCTGGTGGCGGGTATTACGGAGGGCACGTATTACATGGAGCACTGGGTGTGGTACATAAATAATGAATTCTGAAACACTGAAAAGAAATTTAAAAAATAAATAAAATTTTTTTTACAAAGTAGAAATGTAATGTACCAAAACTTGCAAGATGTAACAAAGGCAGTGCTTAGAGGGACATTATACTGACTAATGCCTACATTAAGATAAAAGAAAGATCACAAGTAAACAGCCTTACTTCACACCTCAAGGAAGCATAAAAATAAGAACTACGCTAAAACGGGGGCCCCAGGTGGCTCAGTTGGTTAGGTGGCTGCCTTCAGCTCAGGTCATGATCCCGGGGTCCTGGTACTGAGCCCCGAATTGGGCTCTCTGCTCAGTGGGGAGCCTGCTTCACCCTCTGCCTGCTGCTCTCCCTGCTTGTGCTTTCCCTCCCTCCCTTGAGGGATATTATTTGTCAATAAATAATATCTTTAAAAAACAAACAAAAGAACTAAACTGAAACTGAAAAGAGGGAAGGAGATAACAAAGACCAGAGTAGAAATAAATGAAATAGAGAACAAAGAAACAACAGAAAAGATCAACAAAACTAAGGTTGTTTTTTTAAAAAGATCAATAAAATTAACAAAACTTTAACTCACTACCAAGAAAAAGAGAGAAGACTCAAAATTATAAATGAAAAAGAAGACATTGCTAATGATATATATAGAAATAAAGGATCATATAGAAATAAAGGATCATAAAAGACTCTGATCATATGCCAACAAATTGGACAACTCCAAAGAAATAAATTCCTAGAAACATAACCTAGCAAGTCTAAATCATGAAGAAATAGGAAATCTGAACACACCAATAATAAGTAAGGAAATTAAGTCAGTAATCAAAAAGCTCCAAAAGACAAAGCCCAAGACCAGAAATCTTCGCAGGTAAATTCTACCAAATATTTAAAGAAGAACTAATGCCAATTCTTCTTAAACTCTTTCAAAAAAAAAAAAAATTTGAAGAGAACACTCCCAAACTGGTTTTACAAGGCCAGCATTACCCTGATACCAAAGCCAGATAAGGATGTTACAAGGAAACAAAACTACATTCATCTCTGATGAAAATACATGCAGAATTCTCAACAAAGTATTAGCAAACCAAATTCAACAGCGTATGTCATGATCATACATCATGATCCCATGGGATTTATCAATGGGGTGCAAGGATGTTTTAAAATATGCGAATCAGTAAATGTAATAATACCACATCAATAGAACAGAGACCAAAATCATATGCTCACTTCAAAAGATGCAGAAAGGCATTTCACAGAAGTTCAATATCCTTTCATCATAAATACTCTCAACCGGGCATAGAAGGTAAAGGCTGTATATACCCAACCCACTGCTAACATCATAGCCAATGGAGAGAAGTTGAAAGCTTTCCCTCTAACATCAGGAATAAAACAAGGATGTTTCTTAGAGTCCACAGTCCCTCATGGTTTGTCTCCCCCTCTGATTTCTCCCAGTTCACTTCTCTCCTTCACCCAATGTCCTCCATGTTATTCCTTATGCTCTGCAAGCAAGGGGAGGGGATGGGGGGTTGGGTGAGCCTGGTGGAGGGTATTAAGGAGGGCACATATTGCATGGAGCACTAGGTGTGGTGCATAAACAATGAATTTTGGAACACTGAAAGGAATAAAACAAGGATGGCCTCTTTCACCACTCAATATAGTACTAGAATTCCTAGCCAGAGAAATCAGGCAAGAGATAAAAAGCATTCAAATCAGAAAGGAAGAATTAAAATGATCTGTTTGCTGATGACATCTTACATAGAGAAAATCTTAAAAGATTCCACCAAATAACTGTTAGACCTAATAAATAAGTCCAGCAAAGTTTCAGGATATAAGATAACCATACAAAAATCAGTGGATTCTATACACTAAAAGTGCACTATCTGAAAAAAAAGAAAGAATTCCATTTGTAATAGTATCAAAAACAATAAAATATTGAGCAATAAATTTAACCAGTGAAGTTTAAGATCTAAACACCAAAAACTATAAAATACTGAAAAAAGAAATTGAAGATAACAGAAACACATGGAAAGACATCAGTATTTATGGATCAGAAGAGTTAATATTGTTTAAATGTCCCTACTGCCCAAAGTTATCTGTAGATTCAATGCAATCTCTATCAAAATTCCAATGACACATTTTACCAAAATAGAGAAAACAATGCTAAAATTCATATGGAACCCCAAAAGTCCTCAAATAGTCAACAAAACTGCAGGAATCCCATATCTTCATTTCAACTATACTCCAAAGCAATAGTAAAACAATATGGTACTGTCCTAAAAACAGACTTACAGACCAATGGAACAGAATTGAGTGTCTAGAAATAAACCTCTGCATATATGGTCAACTAATATGTTGATCATATATGTTTGACAAGCTAGCCAAGAATACTCAATAGGAAAAGGACAGTCTCTTTAATAAATGGTGCTGAGAAAACTGGATAGCCACATGCAAAACATTTAAATTTGACCTTATCTTATACCGCTTACAAAAATTGACTTGAAATGGATTAAGGACTTGAAAGTAATCCCTGAAGCCATAAAACCCTAGAAGAAAATATAGGATAAATATTCTTTGACATTTTCAACAAAAATTTTTTTGTATAGGACATCAAAAACACAAACGATACCAACAAAAACAACTAGCACTACATCACACTCAAAATCTTTTCACAAAAGAAACCATCAACAAAATGAAAAAGCCATCTAGGAAATGGCAGAAAATATTTGCAAGCCATATATCTGATAACGGGTTAATACCCAAAATGTAAGAAATTCTTACAACTAAATAGCAGAAAATAACCTGATTTAAAAATGAGCAGAGAACCTGAATAAATATTGTTTTGAAGATGACATACAAAAGGCCAAGAAGTACATGAAAAGGTGTATGATGATCCTTGGGGAAGTACAAATTAAAACCACAAGGAGCTACACCTTCTACCTGTTAGAACCGCTATTATCAAAGAGACAACTGATCACAAATGCTGGCAAGGATGTAGAGAAAGGGTAACCTTTGTACACCATTGGTGGGAATATAAATTGGTTCAGGCACCAGGGAAAACAGTATGAAGGCTCCTCAAAAAAATTAAAAATAGAACTACCATATGATCCAGCAATCAAAGATGATAAGACCAAAACCTAAAAGAGATTTCTGCACTTCCATATTCATTGCAGCATTATTCACAAGAGCTAAAACATAGAAACAATCTAAGTGTCCTTCAGTGGATGAATGGATAGGGACAATGGACAGTTTGGTTATATATAAAATGGATATTATTCAATCATTAAAAAAACATTGACAATAACATGGACAGACTCTGAGGGTATTATGTGATATGGAACTACAAGAAAGCCAACTACTACATGATCTCAGTTGCATGTGGAATCTAAAGACATTAAACTCAGGGGCACCTGGGTGGCTCAGTCAGTTAAGCATCAGCTCAGAACTTGATCTCAGTGTCATGAGTTCAAGTCCCACACTGGGCTCCCCACTGGATGTAGAGCCTGACTGCCTGCCCACCTACCTACCTAAACTCATAGACACAGAGAGTAGAATGGTGATTGCCAGAGATTTAGGAATGGGGGTGTTGGGGAATACTGGTGAAGGATACAAACTTTCAGTTATAGGATGAGTAAGTTCTGGGGATCTAATGTATTTTTAGTTATATTTATATTTAATATATATTTATTTTTTAACATATTTACATTTAATATATATTTTAATATATATTCAATATATAAAAGTATATACATTTATGTTTACAGTTAATAAAATTGTGTTGTATACTTGCAAATTGTTATGAGAGTAGAGCTTTAACGTTCTCACCATAACAACAACAAAACTGTAATTATGTGAGGTAAAGAATGTATTGACTGAGCTTATTATGGTAAATATTTCATACTATATTCATGTATCAAACCATCCCAGTGTATATCCTAAACTTAGTGTTATATGTCAATTTTATTTCAATAAAGCTAGAAAAAGTACAATAGAAGTATAGTAGTTGAAGAATAAAGAAACTTTCCCTTTCTTTTTTTCAAAGATTTATTAGAGAGAGCATGAGAGGGGAGAGGACAGAAGGAGAAGCAGAGTCCCCACTGAGCAGGGAACCTGGTACAGGACTTGATCCCAGGACTCCAGGATCATACACTGAGCAGAAGGCAGTTGCTTAACCAACTGAGCCACCAGGCACCTCTCTCCTTTAAACTACGAAATAATTTTTGAGAATAGAAATGTCTATACTTTTCTCCCTAGGAATTCAAAGAAGCCCATACAATAGATTCTAAATGTGATTTATTCCACATCTACAATGTAAGAAAATCTGGCACTGTATGCATTCGGACTTGCCTATTTCTCAGTCACTTTCTCCTACCACATGCAACATATGCAAGATATTGCAGAGGCATACCAGGCGGGTTATAAAGAAAGAACATCTAAGTTAGTCTGCATATATGGGCCTTGACCTTGAGGCATTTACAATTTAATTCCCAAATTGGTCATATTCTGAGTGAAAATATGTAAGTACACAAATATCCCAAAAGAGAGCATAACCATTCACAATTTTTTGGAAATAGCAAGCATATAATTTAGGAAGGAATCAAAGAAAGGTGGATTTTAACTAGAATCTTGAAAAGTAGAAAGAACATGGTTGAGAAGAAAGAGCATCTAACTGTGTAAAGAGTTGTCCCAAGGTCCCAGTAGGTTTTTAGGAAAATGATACAGGTCTGATGGCTCATCAAAAGCTTTTTTAATAAATGGATCACTTACAGTGTTATGGACAGGAATAAGGGAAACAGGAAGTAGTCATTTCCATACCTACTAAATGGGCAAAAGGAAGAAGTGGTGCCCCAGGACCCCAGTGAGAGTTGGAGCCCTGATAGGAGTCTTAGGCATGGAGAATGTATTTGCTGCCAGAACCATACCCCCAAACGAGAGGGTAGGAATGCTCTCTCTTTCTACCTTTCATTCTCTTCCCAATGCCTCCCATGGGGCCAAAACCAAAGGGAAGCTGGTCCAGCTGGAACAGCCTCCTGGGGAATGGTGGGATGGTGGAGGACTTCTGAAGGGCTCAAATGGAGAAAAACAGCATAGGAGATGAATTTATTCCCTCTTCTCTAGATGCTAAAGAAGGTTAGGAGGACAAAAGGAAATGTAAATATTGAAAGAAAAACACCTTCCCCCAGGCAGGCAATTAATTACAGAAGAGTCTAAGCAAGAGATGAATCGTGTAGGGAAAGTAACAACAAAGTAGTGTTACTCCAGACTCCTACTAGTAGCATTTCACACCTACGTTCAAGTCAAGGCAGATTTCTTTTTAAAGCTGTTGCTTATCTCTTTCAAATTCTTAATTCATCAGTATCAAGATAACTGAACCATTATTATTATTCACATTCTTTGCCCTGGGTGTGAAAGGATGATGAAGTCCTGACTTTAGCCAGGCTCTTCTAAGCCCTCTTCTCAACTAGGTCTCAACAGTTTTAGCAAAGAATCCTAAGTACTTCCAGTGAGAATCTGCCCACCCATAATATCTGAGCAAGTTCTTCTCAGTAATTGTCCATCACTGTCCCCCTCACTCTGCTGGCTACAAATCTCCAGTTGTCTTTTCTGCATTCAGAGTGGAGCTCAGTCTCTCTCCTCCTACTGCAGTAGCATGAATAAAATCTGCCTTGCCATTTTTAATAAGTACCTGGTGCAAAATTTTTCTTTGACAGAGATGCTAAGGAAGTTCAGACAGGAGGCCTGAGAAAGCACTGTTTCTCCCTCCCAGAGCCTCAGGAGATGTGGTCTATCTCTGCTGCTGTTTTGCAGTCAAAGCATAAGCTCTCAGCCTGAGGCTCAGCTTGGAAAACCCCTACTGTTAGTTGAATCCCTGAAAGATTAACTCAGGGGCAGACAGCACAATCACAGAGGGAACTTACTATGAAGATAAAGGAGTCAGCCATAGTGGTAGGATGTGTCCAGAAGCTGTGACAACCCAAAATATGTCCAATGGCATGCCCATGGCTGTTGCCCTAATCTCCAATCCAATTCTCCTGCTCTCTAGTTGATTCAGTTAACTCCTTCTATATTCTACTGAATAAATTTTACCTTACTGGCCAGTTAAAATACCCAACATCAGTTTCTGTTGTTTGCAATCCAGAAGCCTAACAGGCTGCACCATTACTTAGTTTCAATTTTATTTTTGTGAAAAACTGAATTTTTCAAATATTATAAAACAAAGGTCAATTAGTTTCCTAGGGCTGCCATAATAAATTGCCATGAACTGGGTCACCTAAAACAATAGAAATTTATTCTCTCACAGTTCTGGAGGCTAGAAATTCAAAACCAAGGTGTTGGCCAGATTGATTCCTCCTGGAGATTCTGTGGTAGAACCTGTGCCACTGCCTCAGCTTCTAATGGTTGGCAGCGTCTATCTTTGGTGTTCCTTGCCTTATAGATACACCATTCCAATCTCTGCTTCCATCTTCTCACAGTATCCCTCTTGTGTGTCCAATTTCCTTTTCTGGTAGGGACATCAGCCATTGGACTAGGGTCCATCCTAAGCCAGTATGACCTCATCTCAACTTGCAGACATCCACAATGACCTATTTCCAAATAAGGTCACATTCACAGGTACTTGGGATTTGGACATAAATGTATCTTTTGGGAGGACATAAGTCAACCCACAACACAGAGAAAACTACTGACCATATAGTCCTGGAACCTAAAATCAGAGTGAAGTGACTCTAAGTCAGTGGTGATAAATGAGGGTAAGAGGACAAGAGAGAAAGAAGGTGGTGCAGAGGTCTTGGGAGAGAGTGGCTGCAGAGCACACTTTCCAAGGCAACAATCTTGAATATTAGGTAAAATCAGGTTTCCTACTCTCCTGAGAAGAGCATCAGGAGCTAGAGCTAATAGAAGAACGGGAGAAAGGTAGAGGAAGGTTATAGCTACCTTTAAAAAAAAAAGATTTTATTTATTTATTTGACAAAGAGATCACAAGTAAGTGGAGAGGCAGGCAGAGAGAGAGGGGGAAGCAGGGCTCGATCCCAGGACCCTGAGATCATGACCTGAGCGGAAGGCAGAGGCTTTAGCCCACTGAGCCACCCAGGTGCCCCAAGGCTATAACTACCTTAATATAACTTTAAGGTAACAAAAGTAGACTGACAATTTAAAGGACAGATAGCCCCATGCTTCATAAGAATTAGATATGAATGTTCTGAAGCAAATATAACAATCTATAATGCTATGCCAAACATTCACATAGAAAATCAAAACTGTATAGCTTAGTAAAAATGTGAATATAGTTTTAATGAGTCACTGAATAAATATATTCTCATGAATTACTCTCATTTTTGAGCATACTATTTGCTAGCAAATCAGTCTCAAGATAATTGTACACAAACAGAAAGGGCAAAGGAAAAACCCCAGGCATTAATTCTCTAAAACTGTGGAAACCATAAATGAGCAAAACTTTGTTCTCGGGATTACTTAGCGTACTTGAAATGACTGCTGTATTCAGTCCTTGGTCTCCTTTCATTCCTTTTTGATGTCTCCACAAATCAATGACAGCTATAACATTTCTGCTGAGCCAGCGCTTGCCCCCTGCCTCAGTGATCTCATAACGTCTGGGAGAATGTTTGGAACTTTGTGCACTCCTTGATATGCAAAAGAGAGCCTTATTTCCAAGAGCCTTATGCCAAGACAATGCTTACATAAATCATGTGGCACAGCACAGAGATGTGGAATAAAATACTCTAAAGGGTTAAAGTCTAAAGAAAAAAAAGTGCCAGAAAGAAGTGCCACTTATCATAGGAATCTTGGGAACAAAGGTTTAACCATGCATTTCCTTAAATCCTCGATACTGTACTTCCTAGTGCAAGTAAAGCAGTATTAAAGAAAACATCAATAGCAGAATACAATGAAAGGCAAATGGAGGAAATGGACATTGGCTCCCTCTGTGATGAAAACAAAAGGTTTGTGAAATGGATTTTGGGATGTACAACTCTTCTAGTCCATTAAATTATCTTCCTTCCTCTTTCCTTCCCATTCCTTTGACCAAAATACTACTATTTCAGTCTTCACAACTGGTTCTAATGAATGGATCTGATGGAGTGGGAAAGAGCTTGAGGCATGGATGGATGGGCACTCACAGGAAAGACGCCAAAGAGGGGGTGGGAGGTGGGAGAAATCTGCTCCTTAGCCAACTGGCTCCACAACTAAATGTACTCCTACCTCTCTGACACCGACAGATGTAGGAGTTGCTGTATTCCAGATCATGACCTCCGACATTAGCTATGATAGTAAGCACTTTTTATTCCACAGGAACATGACAAGAAGGCAAGGTATCGATATAAAAATGAAGTCTGTTCACAGAAGGGAGATATTCATAGTCTCCCTTTAAGAGAAGAGAGGAGAGATTCCCATTAAGAATGACCTCCCTGCTCTAGAGAATCCTAGCAAATGATGGAGAATCAACGAGAAGGTGGGGAGAAATAAGGCTCTGCTCAGAGGAGCAGGGGCTTCAGAGAAAATAGGCTGGGAAAATTTACTTTGGAAAGCTTAAAGATCTACACTTGATCTTTTCAAAAGTTTCCTTTTTCTAAATTGATCTCAACATTCTTGGTTCACCTTGAAAGGGTAGCTCCCCAAACCCACTGCCACCTGAGTCTACGAACTTCAAGTCTCTTTTTCTGTCTCCATCACTGAGCCAAATTAGCCACCAACTTGCCAAACACAAATTCAGGGGTCTTAATCCTTCCCGGTTCAGCCACCCTGCTGTGTTCAACTCTCTGCTCTTGTCCTTCATAAAGCTCCCTCTCCTCCTTACACTTCACTAGATCACACCATCTGCATGGTCCTCCAAAGGGTCCCTATTGTCACCTATCCCATATGTCACTGACAGCACCTTTCACTAAATTTCAATGCCCCTTTATTGCCTCCAAGTGAAATAAAAATGCCTCAATTCCACTTCAATCCCCATAATGTTATCCCCACCTACCTTTCTAGAATTACCTCTCATGACTGTCCCACAGGACCCTACACTCCAGCTCACTGCCCAGTTCCTGACTGAGTCATCACTTTACCTTTCCCTTCTCTGCCCCAGATCCCTTGGTTATATCAGAGCCTGTACCTTCCTCCAAGGTCAAAGGTCAATATTAAAGGCCACTTTCCTCAGGAAGACTGTTGTCCTTCCATTTGAATTACTTCTCTTTGAACCTCCATTGAAGATTGAAGCGCCTCCTGATTTGTGGCCGAGTTTGCTAGCTATCTGCACATGCTTTTCTCCCACCGCCTTCAAGCTATTAGATTCAAGCAGTCAGAAGAACAGAGACCCTGTTACATTTATCATTATATCTCAAGAATTTAGACTAATGAAAATTTTTCTAATCGAATTCAATCTACTTTTATCCCACAAAAATGAAAGTTTAAGTAAATAAAATGAGTTTTTTGTGGATTCTTTCAACTGACATTTAGATTCAAAATCAGTCTCGTTTCTAAAAAGAGAAATATAATCATCCCTCCATCTTGTAAGATAAACTAGGATATCCCGGTCACGAAATTGAAGCTAGCTACCACTTTCAAGTAACTTAGAATGAGCAGAAATAAGGTAGAAAGCAACGGGTATTTTCTAAGACATATTTTCCATTGCTGCGCTAGTAGAAAATCACAATGATAGATTATTTTCCTCCTTGATGGTTAAAAAAAAAAGCTTATTTCTTTGTCCACTTGAAACAATATACAATATGCAATCCATAGTAAGATGCTCAAACCTGTAAAAAACAGCACCCATTATAGCACACCGTTTTTTGTTTTTTTTTTTCCCATCCTGCCAGGAGCTCAGGCTCACATTAGTATAAAAAACTCATATTCTTTTACCTGGATATTTGAATATGTCCAAGCAAATCATCTATCATACCAGTGAATTATTCCCTCCCCCCACCATCTAAAAAATCAACTTTAAAGAAGAAGATGCTTCAGAACGTCCATCAAAACACTCCAAGATACAGTCTTTGCATGAACAAAGTTTTGCTATCACGTGGATCGCCTCTGTCGTCGGGGCCAGCAACCTTGGGGAGAGGGGAGAACCTCTTTTCCTGGACCTAAGTGCCCGGCCACAATCTCATTTTTCCATCACATTTTATTTAACTTTTCTTTACTTATATCACATAAATTAACTCAGCAGCCATGCAGAATAATTTTGCTTCATTTGGATCTAAATTAATGAGCGTGATCACAAAGCCATGTGTACAATCTCAATGAAGACACACTGTAATTATTCTCTTGTAGGGTTAGCATTTCAGCCGTGCGCTAATGTATTTTGAATATGTAGTATCTGATACTTTTGTAGTCTTCTGCCATAACGCCCTACTAAAAAAAAAAAAAGTCCTCCAGTTAAGAAATGCTCAAATAAATTATTAAACACAAAGGAAGGAAAAAAAGGGGGGGGATCAGAAAGATAAAAGAAAACGACAAAGGGAGAAGTACGCTCCCGGGCACTCATTTCCTCACACAAATTTTATTTCCAAATCGCTTCATTAAGTAATGCATTAAGTTGTGCAACAATAGATCATCTTTTTTTTTCTCCCTCAGAATTTGAGGGAGGGGTTTCGCGGAGAGGGAACGCTGGGTATTTGAGCAGACACAAGAAATAGAGAGGGAAAAATCACAGAAGAGCACAGGCACTTATGTCTGCAGTCAGTCATGAGTTACGCCACTAAGTATCAGCTTGAGACCATGAATTATTTCTGCCCAGGCCATACAGTTCCTGGAGCCCTGCTCAGGGAACATTAGACCCTGAGGGCAGGCAATTATATGTCTTTAGGATTAATCCCAAACAAGACAATGATTCAGAAATAGACACATTCTCTTTTGAAGAGCTTTTAGTCATAAAAATGTCATTTTTTTTCTTTCCTACCCTTAAGGCCTTCCAACGCCCCTCTCCCCCCTTCCTCTATTAAAGGTATAAAACAGACCTTCCACCTGCTAGCACTCATACACCAATAACTTTAATTTGGGGCACTTATTTGCAGGCTGAATAGAGCCATCCACACCTGCTTTCCCCTTAATTAGCTGGCCATCAAAGGGCTGCAGACTGGAGGCTGCCAGCTTCCTGAACTGAGAGGAAGATCATTTACTAGCTGATAGAGAACTGGGGTGGAGAAAGGAGGAAAAAAGAATCTTTCTGTTAGAGGAACTAGAGAGAAAACCATTAGCAAAAGAGAGAGAGAGAGAGGGAAAAATACATGAGTAAAGGAGCAAATGATACATACTATTACATGTATGACACAGATAATGACATATATAAGTACACATCCTATAGATACATGAGCTACTAGAAGCCAGGAAAATAAACAACAGCCCTAACTGGCAGCGACTGCCATTTCTACTTAAGAACATCTGAAATCTTCCAAAGAATCCTACATTCTTTTCGGGTTATTAGCTGAGACAACACCCTATATCACCCAGGCAGAGGGAAGAAAAGTGACCCTCAATAAAGTAGAAAGAGGACTGCGTTGGGGTCTGAAGCCCCTGGGACCTTGGACTTCACTCTGCCACTGACGGAATAATGGTACCTCAGTGTCCTCGTCTGTGCCAAGTCGGAATGGATAAGGTGGTTTCCAAAGGCCTCTTTAGCTGGAGTGCTTTTGAAACAAATCCTATTGTCCTTTCAGCCCCTTTCTACAATAAGAATCAGCCCTGAAATCTTACCCAGGACACGGAGGGAGAACCATAACAGAAAGAACGATATACTGTAAAAACTAGTCACTTTTCACGCCACGGGAATGTCTGAAGTTTCTAACCACAACAGGTGAATTCTAAGGCTTAGAGGAAACCTAAATGATTTCCTCAACTTTCTCATGTTACAGAAACACACACACACACACAAAAAAAACAAGACCTAAGACGGTTAACTGATTTGTCCCAGGTTCATGGAACGCCGCTGAGACCAGAAGTCAAGTTCAACTGCCTCCCCAGACAAGTAACTGGGGATTTGGGAGTGAAACAATCTGACCATTCCACATTTGTCCTTAAGTTTGCACCAAAATAAAAGTGCTCTCATTAGAAAAGAAGGGCATGCTGTGTGCTAAGGCTTAGGTGCAAGTTTCTCTCTCCTTCATACAGTTTACAGGTTTTTATATATGCAATGGGTGTTCCTTATAAATTTGGTATAAATGAAAATATACCTCCCCAAAGGCCCTTCAAGATCAGTGCTCGACCGGCATATCTGATGGTCCAGATGTGTTGTGAGCATGCTGCTGGACCCCTGCACTTCGCAGCTTAAATCACACTGATAATTTTCACTGCCCTTAAGATAATTACCAAACTGCACCATGACCTCAAAGCCGCTTCTCCACTCCCGAGCAGACCATGGCTCACCTCTCCAGCTTTAACTCTTCCTGATCCTCAGCCCAGCAGACTGCATCTGTCAGCCAGTTAGAGTACGTGGAGCATTCCCCGGGAACAGCCTGTTTCCTACTTCCCGATTCCCCAACTCATTTTCGCAGGTGCTAACCTCCCTTCTCATCCGGTTATTCCATATTTGAGTTGCTTCTCCCAAAAAGCATTACGCGGGACCCTCCAATGACCGGGTTTGGAGCTAACACACTCTTGATGCTCACTTGTCTCTCCCACCTCACAGTGAGCTTGGTAAGAGCTTTCTTGTCCCCCATTTATGCCCCATAATTCTAAGCACAGTGATGGCACAAAATATTTGTCAAATAAATCAGTATCAAGAGAGGTAAAACTGGGCACCTGGGTGGCTCAGTGGGTTAAGACCTCTGCCTTCAGCTCAGGTCATGATTCCAGGGTCCTGGGACCGAGCCCCACATCAGGCTCTCTGCTCGGCAGGGAGTCTGCTTCTTCCTCTCTCTCTGCCTGCCTCTCTGCCTACTTGTAAGCTCTGTCTATCAAATAAATGAATAAAATCTTTTAAAAAAAAGAGGTAAAACTATGGCTTCCTGACTATGAACCCCTTTCCTTATGGGTATTTTTAAAAATGGATCACAGAGGGGCGACTGGGTGGCTCAGTGGGTTAAGCCTCTGCCTTCGGCTCAAGTCATGATCTCAGGGTCCTGGGATTGAGCCCCGCATCGGGCTCTCTGCTCGGTGGGGAGCCTGCTTCCCCCTCTCTCTCTGCCTGCCTCTCTGCCTACTTGTGATCTCTGTCAAATAAATAAATCTTTTTAAAAAATAAAATTAAAATGGACCATGGATCTTTATAATTTACATGACAAAATGTTCACATCTTTGCCTTTATTCCCATAAGCATATTGACTTTCCGACGCCTTTGAGCTTCCTCAGTTTCAGGAGATTTACCAACTAGGTTGTGGACTGTTGACTGGGATTACTCAGTAATTTCAAATCTACCACTGTTCTCCAGTCTTGTGGAATGAGACCAGTTCGATTCTGTCCGGGAGTCTCCAGAAGGGAGTGATAAAGGGCTGAATTCTGCAGCCTGGCTACCTGAACAGAGTTTGACCTGTGCCACTTACTGTAACCTTGAGCCAGTTGCTTTCCCTCTCACTGTATCTCAATGTCCTCATTTGTAAAATGAGAGGATATCAGTATCTACTTCAAAGAGTCATTGGAGAATGTAGTTAATATACGTAAAAATCTTACTACAGTATCTGGCATATAGGACTTGTTCAAGGCTTGCTTAATGTTTTCGTTAGGATGATAATTATAATCATTATCCCTAAGCTTTTTATACATGTTGTCTCACTTAACCTTCCTAACAGTGCCGTGAGGGAGTCCTCCTGTTCTCCATTACAAAATCATACATCATGAAACACTGCAAGGTCAATGTGGGATCCCGGATGTTGGAAAAGTTGCATCTACAAAGGTAATTCTACTATAAATCATTCCTCCCACCTCACCTCTACCCACCAAAGACATCCTTACTCTATTAATGTTAATAGGGTTCTCTCAGGTATCTATCCAAATCCTGGACCTATCTGCGACTTGTCTCTGTCAGAACATGCAGCCAGGCTTCTGTCTCTTGCATCCTTCCCTCCTTTCCTTTCCCGCTGCCCAGCCCTCTTCACGTTGATCCTCATTATCTCAAAATTAGATGGCTGCACACTTAACTCTTATTTCTAGCTTTTAAAGCACATCCATTTCACTGAGCTAGAGCTCTGTCTTCATGTGTAAAATTAAAAAAAGAAAGAGAAATCCAATAAAAGTCTATAGAAGTCCACCAACTTCTCCTGATTTTTGCTTCTCCTCCCCAACTCCCATCAAAAAAAGTAAAATAGAGTGGGGAAGAAACTCCCTTCCAATGATTCCTACAACACTACATTACACAGGAAGAGCTTTTGAAATAACCCAACTTGTCTGATTAGGAATGTAAATTCTACACAAATTTGACTTCGCATTTTCCTAGTGACTTATTTGTGCTTGTTTTTTTTGTTTTTTTTTAGGGTAGTTAAGCAAGAGGAGATGCTTACTTAGTGAAATGAATTAACTTCTCTTCTACAATTTGGTTTTTACCATACTGATAGCTTTTGTAAGGCCAATTATGCTCCGAGATATCAATAAACTTTTTTCTCTGCAGCTCTTAGAAATAAACAAATGAAGAGAAAGATTTATCTCAATTCTCCTTAAGGGTTTGTCAGTCTTTATTTGGCTAAGACTCACTTCCAATTAGGTTTTTGTTTGTTTGTTTCTGATTCTTGTGAATTCTTGGTTATGACAAAATAAGAAAGGGAAGAGTTCCATAGCTCGAAAGTGGAGAGCTAGCTGGGGATGACCGCGAACTCACGACCCTAGGGCCGCCGCAGTCTCCACCACCATCACAGCCTGTGTGGATGTCCAGTGAAATAGACCAGATCCCATTGTGTCTTCTTGGGAAGCATCAAAGAACCAGAGATATAGTTCTCTCCTGCTCCTGTCTCAAACAGTGCATCTCTCACACACACACACACACACACACATCTCTAATGTCTGTAGGCACCTGATCTAGAATTCAGACAGGACCCATTTACTTTGTTAATTGTAAAATAAACCGTGGATTTCAAATGATGACCGTCTCCTGAGGGACATTCTCCATGCCCTCTCCATAGTTGTGTTTAGAGAATAGTGGCTCCTTTGGTAATAAGAATCTCTATAACTTCTCTCCACTCAAGACTCAGAATACTTTATTCTCAAAATATATCTCTGTTCCAAGAGTAAGCCATGACAACTTGGAAAACATGGAATCCACAGAAACCATTTTTCCCAGATTTGAGCTTTAGGGTAAATGAGGGAGAAATAATGGAAAATTGGGGACAAATAAAAATGGGCGCATTGTTGTGTTTAAAGAGACCATTAAAATACCTTAAAATATTTCATTCGAAGGTCTAGGTTTCTCATAAAATCATCATAAAATTGACATACTGATATATTAAATTTTAAGATAATATAATCAAATAATGATAAAGTGATTAAGAAACTATTTAACCTTTCTAAGTGAAGCCAATATTTAGGAAGTAAAGAAAACCCTCCTAACGGGAAAAAAAAATTTATTCCCTAATCTTAAAGAGAGTAAAAAGAACACGATGTTTGGTTTTCTGGACTCCATGTTAACTATTTTAAAATGTTGTTTCCATTGAATTTGCCGAGGGGGAAAAAAAAAGGGAAAACCATCCTGAATACTGTTTTTTGCCACAGATGATCTTTAAAAGTTTCACTTACTCTGAACAGTCACCCTCAGGGGTCTCTGAGTCTTGCGATGTTCCATTATCATTTCTAGGCTTTAAAAAACTGTATAATGGTCCTAAGATGAGTGTTTTTTAAAGCTTGCCAGTATATGAAATTTCTAAATCCGGATGAATCACTTTCATGTTGCAGATCAGGAGGATAAGGAGGAGGCTCGAGGCTGGGTGCCGTAGAGGCCTTATTTCCGCAAAGCCATGGTCCATCCACTCTCAGGCTCTGACCCTTGATGGGAGGCCTGGATGCAGCTTATTCCGCAAGACGACAATGAAACCTACCCCTACCCACCTCTAAGATTTTGTTTCAAAGCTACTCAGATATGGTAATGGCCTATCAGCTCATGTCTGCTTTTGCACATGGATGCTCCTGCTAACCTGTCCACATGTACTGTGTTCTCCTTCACTGTGTATCCTGGAGGCCTACCTAGGTAGACCCCTCCATCAGCAAGATGGCCGCCAGCTCAGGTCTCTGGGGAGCACCCATCAGAGTAGACAGGGAATTAGAGATAGACCAAAACCAGCATAGACTACTCCATCAGCAAGCTTCTTGCCCTCCTCAGTGAAGAGAACCCAACAGAGCAGACAAGAAATCAGAAAGAAGAAAAGGAGAGTCCAGTGGTCATTCACTCAGCATCCTCTCTACACCATCATCATGGGATGGCTCTGTCCCCAGACTGAAGGTCACAGCTCCTTCTCTAAGCAGCCTTCTCTACATACCATCCCCTTTCAGAGTTCTGAAAACACTTCCTCTCCTCATTCCAGACTGTACCTTGCGGTTTCTCTATAATCTGAACACACTGTTGTAAATAGTCCCCTTACTCAGTTCTGTCCAAATTACCCAATTTCCTGCTAGGACCTTGACTGACACAGATTGTGTTCGACGCCCACACCGTGAACAAACTGAGAGGATGAGGCCATAGCTATAGATCCAAAGTCAACAAAAAGAAACCCACAAAGGAGGCAGAGCAGCCTAACTTGAGAAAATAGCAATGATCTCTAGGAGCTAGAAAGTATCCAACTCATTTTTAAAACATTGTCCTGCACCGCTTGCCTTTTAAGTAGAAAGAATGGTACAACATTTCCTCACACACCATGCCCAATTCTAAACAAATGTCTTTAGAAATAGTTTATTAGGAAAAAATTCTAGAAATTCTAGAAAATTTCTAGAAATTCTAGAAAAAAGATATAAAATACTTAACACTGTTTTTTTTTTAATTCTAGAATAGTTTCCCTCTTCGAGTAGGCTGATGCTTTAAAATATTTCAACAGAAAGCATAAGAGAAATCTTGATGGTTTTCCTCCACTCCTTACTCATCAGTTTTTTTTTTAAGCCTTCATGTTTCTAAGTAGGTAGAGCCAATATTAACCCCACGTGGGAAGTGGAAAAGCTAAGGCTTAAGGAAATGGCACAGCAACCACTACTGGGAATAAACTTTCATCAAAGGTCAGCCAACTCCTCCTAGAATTCTTCACTCCCAACTTACCTGAAAAGCAAATATATGAATATCTTGACTCAAAGATAGTACTAAGTAATTCCAGAGAGAGGTATTCCTCTGACCCTCGGTGCTGATAATCTTACCTCATAGTAACATTTTAATAGTCCATTTGGTCCTAATCCAAGATACAGCCCTGAGCTATAGCCTTAAATGAATCCCCCTCCAATTTTCATTTCTTCTGGGGAATTGGACTAATTATAGTGACTACTTTGGAGAGAGCACTAGTTTCAAAACATTGCCTGAGGGATACAAAAGTTGTTTTATTTCATAATTAGGCACTTCTGTCCCAGGGGCATTTTATACTCATGGTTTGAAATAACAGCCATTATTTTATTACAATTTTCTATTTTTCGCACATAAAAATATTTAGAACATGTTTTTAGCTGAGTTTTATTAGTCATAATGCCAGGAAGCGCCTGGTGTTATGGATGATAGAATTATCTTTGAGGGCTTCCCTTTAGTGTTATTTCTTTCTTATAGGCTACATTCTCTCAGCATTTCATACTAGGACTGAAATATAAAGTGGAAATTGCATATTCTGTTTTCAGAAGTGACCTGTACACAAGGATGAAGCGAACCCTACTCCTAGGTCTTCCTATTCTCTTGCTCCTAAATCAGCGTTCTATCCTCCATGCCACATGGGGTACCACCTGCATCTTGGGTGATGCTATATTAACAAGAAATAGAAATGTGGAATCCATTCACGGGCACAAAAGTAACAATTCAGAAACAAATGACATTAAATAATGCCCTTATCAGGCAAATGGATTAAATTTCCCTCTTGGGGGAATCTAATAACCACAAGATTGTGTGCCTGCCCTGGCACACATGTATGTACAGAACAGAAGAATGGAATTCTAGAAACAGAAGGGATTGTCTAATATAGCTAGGGAAATTTTTTAAACAAAACAGGAAGGGCGCCTGGGTGGCTCAGTGGGTTAAAGCCTTTGCCTCCGGCTCAGGTCATGATCCCAGGGTCCTGGGCTCGAGCCCAGCATCGGGCTCTCTGCTCAGTGGGGAGTCTGCTTCCCTTCCTCTCTGTGCCTGCCCCTCTGTCTACTTATGATCTCTGTCAAATAAATAAATAAAATCTTTAGAAAAAAAAAAAAAACACAGGAATTGCCTCTCTACAATATCCATAAATTTCTCCATAAATTCTTCTAGGGAATTCTTCCAGGGACACATACATGTTATCTTACAACACACACAGTCCTGAGAGATGTTATTTCTTATGTAGAGACAAAAACGTGTTTCCTCTTCACTTCTGCCCACTGATACCCGTTCTTCCCCTCTCAGACATCGCAGCCTATAAAAGTTTGAAAAATAGCCACCAAGTTCTTTCTAGTGGAGAATGAGCCTTTTTTTTTTTTTTAAAGATTTTATTTATTTATTTGATAGACAGAAATCACAAGTAGGCAGAGAGGCAGAGAGAGAGAGGAGGAAGCAGGCTGTCCGCAGAGCAGAGAGCCCGACGCGGGGCTCGATCCCACGACCCCGGGATCATGACCTGAGCCGAAGGCAGTGGCTTTAACCCACTGAGCCACCCAGGTGCCCCGAGAATGAGCCTTTTTGACGCTTGGACCCTCCAGCTAGTCAGTTCCATATCTTCCTCACTCTTAGCGCACGTGGTTGTTTGCAGGGGTCGAGGGCGCACCCTCCTGGAATGGGTGTGACCCAGGCCTGCCAGTAATAAATACATATAAATTTCCTGCCTCGTGCTCAGTTTCTAAACAGGCATCTGACACAGGCTATGTCCATGGGACACACTGCCACAATTTTTACAGAACCTTTGAGGAAGGACAGCTCCCTTTCTTGCTCCAGGTTGTTAAGTTTCAAAATGATGCACTCTCCAGATTTCCAGGCACCACTTCATGGAGAGATTTTTGCCTGAGAACAAAGCCAAATAATTCAGAGCTGAGAGAGGGGGAAGAGATCTGACGATGTGCTCTGTGATCTAGACATCAGCTGAAGCTCCAGCCAGAACGACTCCTGGCTTTTCAGTTACATGAGTTAGTCCATTTCAATCGCTGTGTGAAGCAAAAGGAGTCATTTCCAAGCAAAAGAGTACTGAAACAATAGAGCCTTCTGGGTCTTATCCCTTCCTAAGGAGTATCACGGTTCCTCCAGCTATTCTTTAAATGGTCTGTCTTCATAGCTTTCGCCATCTCCACAAACTCTCTGCCTGACTCGTTCCAGTGGAAATGAGCTCAATGAAACTCTTACCCAGAATGAAACCCAGATTACGAGACATGCTCTGAGCACTGCAAAGAAGAGTAAATGTTGACCATTACTGATCTGGATATGAAAATTCTAACACTTCAGCTCAATACCCATGAATAATTTTGTGAAGATTAATTTTCTATGTCAATTTGTCTAGGCTACGGTACCCACTTGTATGGCACCCAGTTTTTTGGTCAAATACAATCTAGACGTTGCTCTGAAGACTAGACTTTGAGTGAAGTAGACTGCCCTCCATAATGTAGAGCAGATTACCCTCCATCCAACTGATGGATGAGCGTCATCCAATCAGAGCTGAAGATCTTAAAAGAAAATGATTCTGCCTTCAGACCACCTTTGGACTCAAGACTGCAACACTGACTCCTGTCAGAATCCCTAGCCTGCCTGATTTCAGACCTGCCAGCACCCCTCACCCCACATTAATGCCTGCATGTGTGCGTGCGTGCGCGGGCACGTGTGTGTGTGTGTGTGTGTGTGTGTGTCCTATTGGTTCTGCTTTCTCCACAGAACTGACACAAATAAGGATATCATGCTTTTTTCCTGTTTAGAACATTCAGACAATGGAAACACTCCATTCTTTCACTTTCAGGAAGACTCCCCACCCTATATTGGCTCAATTCATGGTTTTAAACTGAGCTCCTTCTACTTCACACATGTGTCCACTACCGGGATTTCCATCAGTTGAGATTTTTCAGAAAGATTCCTTCATCCAGCGTATTCATTAAGATTCCCAGTTTGGGACCTATGCACATTTGGTAAGAAAGCTTTGATCTCTCCATCCTAGTAATTAGGAAAATGTTTGTTAAGCCATAGCTTATACTGGAGCCCTGTTGAACACAACCTGAAGTTCCCGTCAGTCAGTATCCCATTGTGTGAGCTCTTTAACCAGTTATTAATCCACCTAATAGGATTATCACCCAGCCCACAGTTCTCCCTCTTCCTGTAAGAACATTATTAAAGTTCCCACCGAATGCCCTGCAGGAATAAAATAGCACCTGTTCATGGAATTCTAACAACCTATGCAAAATAGTTATTTTGACATAAATTATTATTTACAAACTCATTCTAACTGGCCACCATTTTCTTTTGTGAAGAAGTATTTTTTTTTTTTTT
>RCUC01097972.1:0-10103 GCA_003697995.1 Taxidea taxus jeffersonii | reverse complement strand
TTTGTTTGTTTGTTTTTCCCTCCCAGTCTTTCTTGAAGAAGCTGTTTTGGACAAGGCGATGATGATCTGATCTAAAACTAGATGGCCTCCTCTTGAGTAAGCTTCTTGCATTAACTTTCCATTAACCTTGAACCTTCATCACTCTTTATAATTCTGAGTTTCACAGCTTCTGGTTCTGTTGAATTCCCAATTTATCTCTTAAGTATAGGAATAATTGTTTTTACTTTATCAGACTGGGAGCTGGTTCTCAGGAGGTAGGACTCTTAGAACAATTATTCTCTCTGAGAGCATACTGAAGGTTCATCTTAATCTTTCCAGGCTTTGTGAATTCAGGTTTGAGGGAATTGGAAGAGTGGTGACCATTACCATCACTGTTACCTACGAAGGCCATATTCCCTGGGTAAAAGACCAAATTTCTCTTTGGTGTCTCACATCTAAAGTAACCTGTTACTTTCCTTTACAGGTGGCAGCAGCGGCAGGAAGGATGGCCCTTGAGGAATTTGGTGAAATCCATCAGGCACCTGGCATCTGGAGCTCTGACAAGTTCAGTCTTTCATAGACTCTAAAGCCAGGTAGGGACCTAAGACCAATCAGAGGTCCAGTTTTGTAAGGAATTCCCCACCCCCACATACAACTAGTCTCAGGGAAGTTTCTTATGCCCAAGGAAGTTTCTTATTCCCAGGATCTCCAAAAGAGTTTCCCTGACTTTTTATTTGATGCTATTATGGTATCCTACCTTCTCATTAACAATTTCTCCCCCTGGTTAGAGTAGGTGACCCTCTTTATTAATATTGACAGTCATTTCATTCCTCTTCTTTCCTCTTGGCCCACTTTGCTAGTGGATATTCCTCTTTGGTGGGATACTGATGTTGGTTACTCTTAGCCTCTCCTCTACAACACTCGTCCCACTTACCCATCACCACCACCACCACCACCACACACACACACACACACACACACACACACAGCCCTGCCTTCTTCCCCAAGAAGCTATTTTCTCTCCCTTTCTGAATGGGATTGGGCATGCTGTCCCTTCTTACTGCCTCTCATCAACTTCTCTACCTCCTTTCCAGATTTGATGGGAGCTCCCACCTGTCCAGACAATATATAAGACACAAGAAGTAGAGGCCCACAAGCCTGCTTCTCTCCAGCCTCATTGCCCAGAACCAGGCAGGTCATGAGTTTCCAGTGCTCACCCCCACCCTTCTTTCTGCCAGGTAGGTGGCTCTTCTGTCTACTCATTAACCCCAAACAGGGTTGTATTTCTCTCTGGAAGTATTTCTCTCTGTTGTTAAATATCTCCAATAAGGGAAGACCTTAGTGACTCACCTCTCTGCCTTGTGACTTCCAGTTTTAATCTTTAGCAGGATTAAATATCCACCCCTTTCCTAATAGTTCAGAACGATTTCCCCCTTTTAGTGGGTGTGGGAATAAGGGACCAGTAAATATGATATTTCACCCTGGAGTGTAAGGGTCCAATGACAGGCAACACTTCTCTTGGGGCTGAAAATCTAAAGCCCCAGATATCCATTCTGCCCAGTGGCCTGGCATACTTGGAGAATACCTGGATCTTTCCAGGGAAAGCTGTTTATCTGGTGTCTATTCCCAAGGACAAGGATCTCAGGCTCTGAGAATCTGTCTTTATTCATTCTCAGACCTCTCCGGGGAATAAGAAAGGATTACTGTACAGCAGAAACCAACCACCCAGGGGCGCCTGGGTGGCTCAGTCCATTAAGCATCTGTTTTTGGCTCAGGTCATGATCCCAGGGACCTGGATCAAGGGTGGAATCGAGTCCCACATCAGGCTCGCTGTTCAGTGGGGAGTCTGCTTCTCCCTCTGCCTCCTGTTCTGCTTGTCTCTCTCTATGACAAATAAATAAATAAAATATTTTAAAAAAAAAAGAAAAGAAAGCCCACCACCAGGTGATAGTGTCTGGAGTTCAGGTGGCATAGTTCACATGGCAGGTCTTATCTGGTATCTGTAAAACGTTGGCAGGGATGCCAGAGCCGCTCCTGCGATTGGATGTGACATCAGCTTACCTTTTGCTTTTAGGTCTCCTCTCTCAGTAGCTCCTCTCTTACCCCTGTAAGCCAGACAGTACAAGCAGCAGCCCTAATAGGTGCCAGCCCTGGATAATGTGCACCCTCCCTGGTTGACACATACCTTGAGTTGGAGTTAGGATGCAGTGAATGGAAGGATGGGAACGCAGGAGATGTCCCTGGAAGTGGTCGAGTGGTAGTGCTTTCATGACTCAGAGATCATCAACATTCATAATTCTGTCCTTCCAGATGTCAATCTTGGTGTCTGATCCCTCAAAGTTGCAGAGCCACTTGGACAGCTGCAGTCTTGGTTTCTGCCACACGAGGGTGCTGCTGACCAATTAAAACTCCTGCCGCTTAGCAGATAGGAGTTTGGGTGACAGGGGCACTCTTTCCTCAAGACAGGGATCAGAAATAATCTGAGAGAGCCTGAGAGCCAGGCCCCAAGAAGCCAGAAGAATGATTAATACCACTTTCTCTTCCTTTGAAATGGCCTGAGACCCTGAACAGTCTGCCCTAGTGGCCTGACATCTCAGTATGTTTCCATCTGAACTCAGGAAGCCTCCAGCTCTCAGCACCAAACATCTTGCATAGGTGCTTTTCTTCCGGTGTAGTAGGTCTCAGCTGTCCCCAATACCTCGACTGTCTCCCTGCCTCTTAAACAGTCACTTTCTAGTCCAGAGGGTAGGGGCACCTTTGGTTTCCAGAGAAAAAAAAATCCCACAATTGTGAGAGAAGTATCTTTCTTTGTGAGAGAGTGTTGAGAATGGGAAAGTTCATCCTTCTGTGCCCCATCACCTCCCCTATCACAGACCTGGAGAACTCAAGATGGTCCAGTGGACGTTTGCAGCTTGAGTGGCTGGAGGACACCCCCAAAAAAGGTGTCAGAAAGGTGGGGGGGAAGGGGATGCCTTGGCCTGTGAGCTTTAAACTGACCCTGTATGGGGCCTTTTTGGGGGTGAGGTATCCCACAATTGATCCTCAGTCTTCATGAAGACTTCCAGGCTGAACAGGCTAAGGGAGATGACAGAGGTTCTCCTCCTCCCTCCTACCCCCATGCCCGAGGGCCCCTCCCCAGGAGGACAGCTTGATTAAACAGTCGGTGCTGCTGGAATTACTGCACAGCTGGCGCTCCCCCCAGCACCCTGAGCAGAGCAGCAGTGCAGATTAAAATCTCCAATTAGCGTTAAAGTGAAGTGAGGAGGTACTGAGGCTGCCAAGGAGGCCAGGCGGGGGCCCTGGGTCGGCAGACACCCCCACTGCTGCCTGGATTCTGAGCGCCACCCCTCAGTCATCCCTTCTTTCCTAGCTCCTCTCCCAACAGCTCTTAGTGCCCACTAGCTTTGCATTGCTTGGGGCCACAGGACTTTCTGGGGGCAGAGGTGGAGCAGATGCCTTACCTGACAAAATGCTGGGGACACTATAAGTGTGAAGGAGAATGAGCGATCAGTGCTTGTTAGGGGAGACACCCTGCTCACAGCGTGCCAGGCAGCCAGGTTGAAGTGACTTCACATGCCTGCTGCTGCTTTTTGCCTAAAGAAAGGGCAAACAGGACAGGTCCTCCAGACCCAGACCCTCTTACCTCTAAGGTGCTGGGTGTTGTTGTGGTGCCCACACAAACATCCATCCTTGTATATTTTATACTATCTGACCCATCTGCTCCCACCCAAATTATGGTTCTGTTCTTCCTCATTCCCTCTGTTATTCTCAGCTTTCTTGTAGGTAGGGGTAGGCACAGCCTAGCTTGAGAACATCGCCATGCCCTGCCACCTGGGTCCCAGCCGGCTTCTCATTACCTTCTTTGCAGTTTGGGAAAGAGCAGGGATATGCCAAGAATGGAGGCCTCAGACTCTCCTAACCTCCAAACATCATACCCCGTCCTAAGGGCCCTCTGCCATTTACACTTTTGCCCTTCACTCACCAAGCCCAGAAGGAGGGCAGCACAGCAGCCACACCCTCTGACTTCCCTCTGCCCCTTTAAGGGAAATGGAGGTGGGTACCCAGCTGACTGAACCTACTCACACCTCCAGAAATTAGACACCAGGGCACAGTGCCACCCTCCCAGGCTGGCACATGCTACCCTGGCAGAGGTTCAAATAACACCACCCCCCTTCATCCTCCCACCCCAATGTCTTCCTCTTCTCTCTCTCTCTTTCTTCCTCTCTCTCTCTCTCTCTCTTTTTTTTCTCAGCTCAAAGCACAGCTGAGCCTTAAAAGGAAGGGGGGAGACCAAGTGGGGCAGGGGGGTGGAGAGCTCCAATAGCACGTTTTCACCTGCCATTTAATTGGATGTATTTTTAATTAATGGGACCTCAGGGACCAACATGAGACAATCTGATCTCTGAATAGGGACAGGGGAGGGATTGGGTTAGGGAGGAGGATTGGGCCACTGGGTGCGGTTACAGGGAACTCAGGCCCATCAATCACTGGCCATTTTGTGCTCTGGCATGGGGAATAGTGAGGTGGAGGAGGAGGGGAGGTGCTGGGGATAGTTGCCAGGATTTCCCCCCAACTGCCAGGACCTCCAAAAAAGGATAGAACTATATTAGTTGACTTGGGTCTGAGGCCCAAAATTGCAGCCAGGATATTAGGTAAGGCAATTTCTTGCTCTTAGGATTTTGTCCAGTTGGGCCTGTCCCTGTGAATGATGTAAAACTGAAAGGAAAGTGGGGACAGAGTTTTGAGGTCCTTGGAGAAAGAGAGCAAGAGCTAGGGACCATAGAACGAGAGACTGTGTGAGAGGAAAGAGGGAGGCAGGGTTTAAAGATATTTCTGAATGTTTAGACATAGGAGAAGTGCCCTGGAGGTTACATGCAAAGCATGTAAGGCCTAATGCCTTTGGGGTGTGACTCATAGAAGCTTACTGCTGCAAGGGAGAGAACTTGGGAGTTCATCTTGCCGAACACTTCACTTTTCAGATGTGGAAATGGAGCCCCAGAGAGGAAAAATCAATTGAATCCTGTCCTGGAGTTGCTTTGTCTTCCTGGCTTCAGAGAGTTCCTGGGAACCCAAGGAAAAGTAGGTAGGTAGGTAGGTAGAGCATGGGGAGGAAAGTCAAGGGAAGAGGATTGGCAGGATTATTACTGGAGTCTCATATCTCTGGCCTCCAAGTCAGAAGCAATTGAGGGGAGTCGCAGATGCATTGTTGGAGGAACAGTTCCCTCATACACCTAGTTCCAGAGGTCATCTCATCTGTTCCCCTGCTTCCAAGTAGACAGATCCCCAAGATCCCCCTACTCTCATGGGATTTTACTGTACTCTGTAAAGTCCACAATGTATCAACTACCCTAGTTCCTTAACTAGGAAATAAGTTTCACAAAGGTGACTAAATATTGAGCTCTTCTGAGATCTTATTACAGGTTTACCTGTCACAGTATAAACTGCTAGAAAAAATTATGCCGAGGAGTGGTCTTACACCTTTTTTTTTTTTTAAAGATTTTATTTATTTATTTGATAGACAGAGGCAGAGAGAGAGAGAGGAGGAAGCAGGCTGTCCGCAGAGTGGAGAGCCCGATGCGGGGCTCGATCCCACGACCCTGGGACCATGACCCGAGCTGAAGGCAGCGGCCTTAACCCACTGAGCCACCCAGGCACCCCGGTCTTACATCTCTTGTCCCATGTCTAGGCCTAAAACAGAGACAGGGTTAAAATTCAAGGCTCTGAAGGCTGAGTCAGAAATGCCTCTGTATTCATGCGGTGCCATGGCCCCAGAGCACTTGGTCAAGCCCTGTCTGGCTTTGTGCAGTGTTGGTGCACAATGGAGAGGAAGGCGTGTTTCCAGCTGTCCATATCCCCACTCACTGTTCAAACACTAGGATTAAGGAGGGAAAGAATGAAGGAGAAAAGGGGCTTTCCCACCAGATTGCCAAAGGTGGCATTTCCTGGCATTTTCTTCCTTCCTTAAGAAAATTCAAGATTCTTTGTTCTGTGCTTCATGAGACTAAGCTGGAGTCAGGCAAGGGTGGGCACAGAGTGTGGAAAGCAGTGTGGATAGAAACTTCATCACACTTTCCAGCCATCACACCTTTCCACTACTCCCAGAATTGTCTTCTCTCTTAGTATTCCATTTTATATCCCCAAAGTCCCTAAGGAAAAGCAGGATGTGCCTCTGTAAAAGTGACCCACATTCACCCTGTCTTACGTTTAGACCTTCAGGATCATCTCCTTGCCTTATCTACAAACAATAAATGAGAGGGACCCCTCACATCCCCTCAAGACAGTCTGGAAAGAATCCATCTGCTTCTTCCCCTGCTTCCAAGGACCTATAGTAGTGGGAACTGGGAGGAGAACTGTGCCAAGGAATTGAAAAGGAAGATTCTCTTGTCTGGGAAGGTCCGGGAGGAGTCTGAAAAGGGGGAGAATATAGAGAAGGGAAATTTGGGAGCTGAGGCCTGTAGTCCCATCTGTGGGGCTGGCTGCCTAACCCAGGGTAGGCCATACTGACTATTATTCACATGATTCATTAGAGGCTCCTGTTTACAGAGCTACTGTTTCTCCTTTGAAATACAGAGCAGTGAAGAGCAAAGAAGGGGAGAGGGTGTCAGGCTTTTGGTAGGCCCTTTCTTACCCCTTTTCCACCTCTGTTTCATCCCTGCTCCAACATTGGCATATTGGGGGGTCCAAAAGGCCCTTAAAGCATTCAATCTAGATTCTGGATGTTTCTCTAAGGAACAGGGCTTCCCTCCCCAAAGTCCCACTGGCCCTGCCTCACAATCCCAAGGTTTAGGCAAGGTGCCAGATCTACAGCCCTGGAGTCAGAGCCTGGAGCCTGGACTCTAGAAAGATTGCTGAGCCTTTGCTGGGAAAGAGGAACAGACTTGAAGTAAGTGGGAGGCAGAGGTAGCAGCACCCAGAATGCCCTGCACTTTGGAGAAAAAGGAGCTCTGTATTGGCCCAGGATTTAGCTTTTACTCTGACGGGACTCCTCCTTTCCTCCTTCTCCCTCAGTGTATCCCATGGGTTGGTGAGAGATCTGGATGTCTGAACCTCCCACCTGAGGTTCAGACTGAGGTTGTTATACATATCCCCTCTTTAGTTCCCCAGGCCAGGGAGGAGGGGAAAGAAGGCATCTCAGAAGTGGCAGTGCTATGCTGTCTGTCAGCACCCAGGGAGGTCAAGGAGAAGAAACAGTGACCAGAGAGGGAACCAGGAGGTGACGCCTGCTCTTGAAACAGTCTCTTTATCCCATCCTCTCCAGCACCCCCTCTCACATGCTGACAAGGCTGTGTGCCCAAGTGTGCCAGCTCTCCTGGCTGGCAGTCCTGCTCTGCCATGCAGGCATCCGGCTCTCTGCTCCAGCACCGAGCACATGCTGGGGTCTCTCACACTCCTTTGCTCACTCATCTCAGTCTGTCTGTATTGCAGATTCCTAGGGATGAAAGAGGCAGCTGTGGCCCCATGAGTAGGAAGATGGTGGGCTTAGGGTCCTTTAGATGCATATCTGCCTCACTGGAGGGCAAGGAAGAAGAAGGCTTCTCACAGCTCCCCTGAGCTCAGGGTTCTGGTGACTCATAGCAATGGGGGCAGCTCATGAAAACTTCAGAGGGAAAGGGGGTCCAGGCTTGTCAGAGCCCTCTTTTTGCCCCAGTTCTCCCCAACTCTGAGCTATGTGGATGAAGTTCTCTCATCTGGACTGTGGGTCAAGGAGAGGCTCCAGCTATGAAAGAATAGAGGGAAATGGGACAGAAGAGATTAGGGGAGGTTGAGCATTCCCAGAAAGAGGCTTCCCATTGAGGAAAGGATAGGCGAGGCTAGTATTACCCTGTATATCCACTGGCTGCCCAGAGGGTCCTGGGCATTCACATGTGCAGACAGACACAACTCCTCCTCCTTGGAAGGATTGCCGCTTGGTCTCCATACTCTCTTCCCTGGAAACAGACACCATAGATCATCAAAGATGCCAATTTCCTCTTCCCTCACAGGCCAGGTGGGCAGTGTACATCTTCCCTATTCCGAGTCATGGGGATGAGAGAATATTGTGTTTGAGATCACATCAGCAGAAAGGGGTCAGAAGGTGGACCAGGAGAACCATTCATGCCTCTGACCACAGTCCCAGGGACCTCCTTGTTTCAGCAAAGGGAAACAGGGATCTTTGGTACTAGTGTATCCAGATAATAGTGCAGTGAAAGATGGGCTAAATAGGAGGAGAGTTCTCTGACAGAGCCCATTTTCATTTGCCTATTTCATTGCTGGCAGCCATCCAGCTTGGGGTGAGGGGGTGCTCTCTGCTGGGCTGCTTCTGGAGATCCAGAGATGGTTTTGGTTGGAGAAAGTGATAGACCAGCCACTTTTCATTCTTCACTCTTCCTCTAGGGAGACAGACCTTCTCTACTCCCCCAGCTCTCCCTGGCAACATTGGGAGCCCAGGGCCCTCCACTGGAATACTGATAATAAAGCTCAGTCCTGAACTGAGCCAACACATCACCGGGCTCTGGTGTAGAAACAGTGCTGTGAGGGGCGCCTGGGTGCCCCCGGTGGGTATAGGCAGGTGTGGGGAGTTTAGACCCAGGAGAGATGTAGAATCACTCCTCAAAAGCACACGCTCCTACTCTTTCTCAAACTTTCTCCTTAGCCTCCCTTTCCTTCTACCTCCCTTCAGCTAGTTCTACTCCTGGCCACGTCACCCCTTTGAGTCTGAGAAGATACGGTAAATAGTTGTCTGTTCCCTATACTTTTCTCTCTCTTCCTCTGCTCCCAAGTCCCAGCCAAGAGTTACCCCATTTGAACTCTTTGTACTAGTGAATGCCATCAGGATCTGAACCCAGAATCCCCAGCCTTTGCCACCGCCCCCCAACTCTGAGAATGCCACTCTGACTCAGACTGACTCTTTAGTGCTCACCCTCCCCACCAGGGTAACCAGGCCAAGACTGGTATGTCCACTGACAGCAAGACCTCTGACCTGAGGCAGAGGGCTGCTCCAAGGGTGCAATGAGGCCCAGCCCTAAATGCAAGTATGCCTGTGCGTTGGGCACACTGGTTTATTAGTGTTATTTCAGCATTGTGATGCAGAGAGAGTAAGTGTAACAGCTGCTCCTTGCTTGCAGTGTTTATTGTTACCTAGAGACAACCTCCTGGCTTTTTCCCAGCTCCCCCTCCCCCCAGCCCAACCCCCTCCCTGCCAACAGTCATACTCTCCCCACACTGATGGGAAATTTATAGCTTGCCCATACCATGCCTTTAACCCTCTCCTGTCCATAGGGTAGGGGCAAGGGAAGCCAAAGAGAGCAATGGGCATGCTCGGGCCCCAGCAGGGTAAAATGGTGTGCAGAGGAAGGGAGGGAGGGAGGACACTGCCCCTCCCCAATTTGTGTGTCCAGACTCAGGCTCTGGTTGCCCTCCTGGCTCTCATGTTGAGAGAAAAGAGCTCTGGACCCAGCATCCTCCTTATAAGATGATTCTCTTCCCTGGGCATCTCTAAGCACCCCTCCCCCCCAAGTTGGTCTGCCTGGTCCTGAACAAGCACAGTGAGGTAGTATTAAAACAGGAATAAATGTGGAGGGGCAGAATCCCCAGCCTTCTCCTTTCTGTAGAGATGTCATATCAAGACTAACAAGAGATTCTGGCATAAGGGATGCTGGCCAGACCTTCCCAACCAGGTAAATATCAAACATGAAACTGGCTGCTGAGTCAGGTGGGAGAAACTACCTACTCTAACTTTACCCCAAGCCAGCACTCAGGTCCCAAGAGATTCCCAGACCATTCTCCATGCTGGTCTCCTTGGTCTGGTTAGGCTACTCCTTTCTGCTCTTCTTCCTGACCCATTTTCTCCTACTTATCTTTTGGTTTGATAGCTTGGATCAAATCCAAGAGACCAAGAGGACTGAAACATCTTAGTCATAGCCTCAGCAGAACTGGGGAAAGAGAAGCTCCTCCAATCCCTCCTGTATAGGACCTTTCATGGAAGGGTATCCTGTCATATATTCAGCTGTTCCCACTGGAAATAAGAGAGTTTGAAGAGGGATCGGATTTTAGCAAAAATGATAGAAGGCAGACATATGGAAAAATTTACTCATGGGATAGGAAACTTCAGAATGGGGACACTTCAGAGATTTTTTTTTTTTTTT
>RCUC01097969.1:0-14390 GCA_003697995.1 Taxidea taxus jeffersonii | reverse complement strand
TTCTGGAAACCTATAAACTTCCAAGACTGAAACAGGAAGAAATTGACAACCTGAATAGACCAATAACTAGTAACAAGATTGAAGCAGTGATCAAAAACCCCAAAAAACAAAAGTCTAGGACCCGACAGATTCCCTGGGGAATCCTACCAAACATTTAAAGAAGAAATAATACTTATTCTTCTGAAGCTGTTTCAAAAAAATAGAAGCAGAAGGAAAACTTCCAGACTCTTTCTGTGAGGCCAGCATTACCTTGATCCCAAAACCAGGCAAAGACCTCATCAAAAAGAATTTCAGACCAGTATCCTTGATGAATATGGATGCCAAAATTCTCAACAAGATACTAGCTAATAGCATCTAATAGTACATTAAAAAGATTATCCACCATGACCACGTGGGATTTATCCCTGGGATACAAGGGTGGTTCAACATTCACAAATCAATCAGTGTGATAGAACATATTAATAAGAGAAGAGAGAAGAACCACATGGTCGTCTCAGTTAATGCAGAAAAAGCATTTGACAAAATATAACATCCTTTCCTGATTGAAACTCTTCAGAGTATAGGGATAGAGAGAACATCCCTCAATTTCATAACATCCATCTATAAAAAATCCACAGTGAATATCATTCTCAGTGGGGAAAAGCTGAGAGCCTTTCCCTTAATATCAGGAATACGATAAGGATGCCCACTCTTGCCACTATTGTTCATTATAGTATTAGTAGTCCTAGCAACAACAATCAGCCAACAAAAAGAAATAAAAGGTATTCAAATTGGCAAAGAAGAAGTTAAATTCTCTCTCTTCACAGATGACATGATACTCTATGTGGAAAACCCAAAAGACTCCACCCCCAAATTACTAGAATTCATACAGCAATTCAGTAATGTGGCAGGATACAAAATCAATGCACAGAAGTTGCTTTTTTATACACTAACAATGAAACTGTAGAAAGAGAAATTAGAGAATTGATTCCATTTACAATAGCACCAAAAACCATAAATACCTTGGAATAAACCTAATCAAAGAGGTAAAGGATCTGTACTCTAGAAACTACAGAACACTCATGAAAGAAATTTTAGAAGAAACAAAAACATGGAAAAACATTCCACGCTCATGGATCAGAAGAATAAACATTGTTGGGCACCTGGGTGGCTCAGTGGGTTAAAGCCGCTGCCTTCAGCCCGGGTCATGATCCCAGGGTCATGGGCTCGAGCCTCACATCGGGCTCTCTGCTCTGCGGACAGCCTGCTTCCTCCTCTCTCTCTCTAACTCTCTGCCTACTTGTGATCTCTGTCTATCAAATAAATAAATAAAATCTTAAAAAAAAAAAAAGAAGAATAAACATTGTTAAAATGTCTATACTACCCTGAGCAATCTGTACTTCCAGTGCCATCCCAATCAAAGTACCATCAGCATTTTTCACAGTGCAGAACAAATAATCCTAAAATTTGTATAGAATCAGAAAAGACCCCGAATTGCCAAGGAAATGTTGGAAACAAACAAACAAACAAACAAAGCTGGGGGCATCACATTGTCTGATTTCAAGCTATATTACAAAGCTTTGATCACTAAGACAGCATGGTATTGGCACAAAAACAGACATATAGACCAATGGAGCAGAGTAGAGAGCCCAGATAAGGAACCTCAACTCTATAGTCAACTAATCTTTGACAAAGCAGGAAAGAACATCCTATGGAAAAAAGACAGTCTCTTCAATGAAAGGTGCTGGGAAAATTGGACAGCTATATACAGAAGAATGAAATTCGACCTTCCACCAGTTAGAATGGCAAAAATTTTTAAGGCAAAAAACAAAATAAATGTTGGAGAGGATATGGAGAAAGGGGAACTCTTACACTGTTGGTGGGAATGCAAGTTGGTGCAGCCACTGTGGAAAACAGTGTGGAGGTTCCTCAGAAAATTAAAAATAGAGCTACCCTATGATCTGGCAATGGTACTATGGGTATTTACCCCAAAGATACAGATGTGGTGAAAAGAGGGGCCGTATGCACCCCAATGTTCATAGAAGCCATGTTCACAATAGCCAAACTGTGGAGAGAGCAGAGATGCCCTTCAACAGATGAATGGATAAAGAAGATGTGGTCCATAAATTCAATGGAATATTACTCAGCCATCAGAAAGGATGAATACCCAGCTTTTGCATCAACATGGATGGGACTGGAGGATATTATGCTGAGTGAAATAAGTCAAGCAGAGAAAGTCAATTATCATATGGTTTCACTTATGAAATTACCATATGGTCCCACTTATGTGGAACATAAGGAATAGCATGGAGGACATTAGGAGAAGGAAGAGGAAAATAAAGGGAAAATAAAGAGGAAAATCAGAGTGGGGAGATGAACCATGAGAGACTATGGACTCTGAGAAACAAACTGAGGATTTTGGAGGGGAGGAGGGTGGGGGGATGGGTTGGCCCAGTGATGGATATTAATGAGGGCACATATTGCATGGAGCACGGAATGTTATAGGCAAACAATAAATCTTGGAACACTACATCAAAAACCAATGACATACAGTATGGTGACTGACATAACATAATAAAAAAATGTAAAAAAGAAGAGACACTGAAAATTTTTAAATAAATTGAATTACCAACTAGCCTAAGATGGTTCTAGGCTAATATGGCATAAAAATTATAGTATTATTCTATATTTCTCTTTCTTTCATTTGGATCTATATGGTATTTTTCTCATGCTTTGTTAAATAGGCTTTGTTGAATTTCCTTTCAGTATTGGACTTGGCTGTTGGGCTCTCTGAATTTATGCGGCAAAGAGAAGAAGAAAATAGTAATGAAAGACATTAAGTGTCTTAGTTTTATATTGCTTGTATAACAAATTACCACAAATTTAGTGTCTTAAAACATTTATTTTCTTACAGTTCTGGAGGTCAGAAGTCCAAAACAGGTTTCAGTGGCCTAAAATCAAGATATTGGCAGGATCGTGTTCTTTCTTGAGGCTCTAAGGGAGAATCCATTTCTTTGCCTTCTTCCAACTTCTAGAAACCATCTGCATTCCTTGGCTCATGGCCCCTTATTCAAATCACTCCAACATCTGCTTCTATAGTCTTCACATCTCAGTCTCTGACTCTGATTCTCTTATTACATCATTATTTCATTTGTAAGGACCCTTGTGATTATATTGGACCCACCAAGATAATACAAGATAATCTCCCTATCTCAGGGTCTTAAACTTAATTACATTTGCAAAGTCCCTTTTGCCATGTGAGGTAACATATTCACATGTCCTGGGGATTTGAACCTGGATATCTTGGGCGGGGGCGATTATTCTTCTTACCGCAATAGATAAATATGAAAACAAGACTAATCCATCCTTGGTCATGTAAATTCTACGTTTTTCCAAATATAGGAGGTTATGGCTCAGAAGGTCTTTATAGATCACTGGGATCTTCAACAAGTAGGTTTGCATCTATACATATTTAACTGATTGATTTGCATCCTCATACCCTCAGACAGAAAATAAACTAGAATTTGTTAATTTAATATCATTATACTAGTGCAGAAATACAAGCAGTTCCAAGTATGTATTCATCATCCAGTAATTGTTAAAACCACTCTGAACTGCTGTGTGGTTCATAAATTATCCTACAGCGTTGGCAGGCAGAACTGCCACTGTTGTCAAGTCTTTAAGACACTCTTTCATTTTTGAGGGGGTGGTTTTGCTCTAACTTTCTTCATTCATCTCTGAGAATCATAATTCTTCATAAAATCTTTAACCCTCCAGTTGGCTTCTCCTGAGAGACCAGCTCTACACAGGCTTCTGGTCAGTGCTTCTGAGCCTCTGTTTCTGGGTCATTATGGCACTCTGGGCCCTCAGTAATCTTGTAGACAGTTTGTCTGGCTTGAGAATATTCATTGCAATGTAATTCACATTAAACTGGCCTCCAGGTACTAATGTGGCACTTAGAGGAATCTTGCTAAACTAGTTGACTTTTCACAGAATACCTGCCTTATATAGAGTCATGCATTGCAGAGTATCTGGAGAAGTTGTTTAGTCCTCCCCTGAGGACTTTGTCTTGCCTTTTAAAATTTACCCTGTCCTTTAAAGGACACCTAAAGTCTCACTCTTGGAAACATTTCTGTTAAATTCTCATTCGCCTAATAGGCGTACTTGGTAAGGTTCAAGTACTAACGATTCTAGTCACCTGAATTTGTGTGTGTGTTTGTGTGTGTGTGCATGATTTCCCCTTACTACCAAGCAGTTTTCAGACACCAGCTGTCCTACAGTTCAACTCAATTCTGACCCTATCTATCTGGAGACTGGGCCAGATTCCATAGGTTAAGGGCTCCATCCTATAAGACTGATCCCTTCTCCTGCCTTCAGACACCAGTCCAGGTTATCACCTGTGCTTCTGACTTACTGGCTATAGATTGAAGGTTCCCATCACTCCCTCCTTGGGTTTCATTAATTGCTAAAGCAGCTCATAGAACTCAGAGAAACATTTTACTTACTAGATTACCAATTGGTAAAAGAATTACCAATTCTTTTCTATTATAAAAAGAAAGAATTCAGAAACAGCCAAAAGGAAGAAAATCATAGGGCAAGTTATATGGAAAGAGTGTAGGGTTCCATGCCCTCTCTAGGTATACCACTGTCCCCCAAATTTACTTGTGTTTACCAGTCTAGAGCTCTCTGAACCCCCATTCTTTTGAGTTTTTATGGGAGCTTCATTACATAGGCATGATGGATTAAATCATTGGCCAATGGTGATTGAACTCAATCTCTAGCCCTTCTAGAGAAGGCACTCTAGGCCTTCTAGGGCACTCTCCCTGGGGTGGGGAGAAGGGGTGTGGAACTGAAAATTCCAAAATTCTAATGCATGGTTCCTCTGATGACCAGGCCCATCCTTAGGTGATCTAAGAAGATGCCTAAAGTCACCTTATTAACATAACAAAAGACACCTTCGTTGCTCTTGTCACTTGGGAAATTCCAAGGGTTTTAGTAGCTCTGTGCTAGAACCAGGAGGAAAATCAAGTATGTATTTCTACTTTATAAATCACCAGTGTCCAAGTGGAGCACTTCTCAATCACATTTAATGGTTGTGGAGCCAGAGGGCAACTGTTGACAGGTGGGCAGGTCCTGGGAGGATGCTGAGGGCAAGGCCAGGACAGCAAGTCCAAAGGAAGTTCAATCATCAAAGGGGCTAAGCAAACCATAAAGTGACCTGCCAGAAATCAGGGGATTAAGGACACAGGAAACTAGAAGTGAGGAGAAGCTGGCAGGAATGGACAATGAGAGACAGAGAATAAATTCTGAAGACAAAGTGTAAAATACCTGTAGCATATCCTAATGTTCACTTTTAATAAGTTTATGAGGTTAAGCTACATTCGGAACTTAGAAGCTTCTAGGGCATCAGCAGATAGCCTATGACTCAGTCATTAAGACTAAATAGATAGCAGGAGTTCACTGATCATTTGCATTCAGATGATACAAAGAGAAAACCAACAAGTAATGATTCTGTTTATTATCTTTTCCACAAATCATGGGTGATGATGTCAGTGATCGTTTGCAAGGCTGGTTAGCACCGAATGTGTAACTCTCCATTGAGTTTCCTTTACAGTTGATATGCAGACTAGTAGAATTGATGAAGAGCTTTGGATCTGCAGGAGAGACGGACATAGGTTTGAGTCTCAAATCTGCCTCTTATTAGCTGTGAGATGCTGGACAAATAACCCAGCCTCAAAGCCTCAGCATCCTCATCTATGAAATGGGGAAAATAGGAATGCTGACCACAAGGGACTGTTGTGAAGATTCAGTAAGATAACAGAGAGCCTGCCCGTGGCAAATGCTGAATAGATGCCAATTACATCACTTGTTAAAGACAATAGCTTTCCTTCTGTATTCAGATTGGGCCTCCTAGTGTCTTATCTCACAGGACTTTCCCCGACCCGCTGTGCCCCTCTACTGCCTGTGATGTGAAGTCCGTGGACATGGCAGCTTCCTTTGTGATCTGAGGCTCCTGGTCTGAGGAGAACAGCTCAGCCCTGCCAGACAGCTGGGAAATGTCCTGTGTGTGCATACTTAGTTGGGAACTGGCCTCAGGGAGAATTGTTTTGGAGATAAAGAAGTTGCTATTTTGGCTTTCTCACAGCAACGATTCACTGATGGCACAGAAAGAGCGTTTTTTGGTCCACTCCCATTGTAGATATATTCCAGCTGCTTTTGGATGAACTGCCCCTGTTCCCCACCCTTAGATAGCCCAAATAATTCTCTTAGGTATATCCTTTCTCCTTAAAAAGGAGGAGTAAAAAAAATAAGAAAAGGAAAAAGGTGTTTTTATGCTAGGGGAGAGGATGGGAGATATAACTTACCACTCATTCACATTAGTTTTTCTCCTCCTTCTCTCTCCCTTTACCCCAAAGTTCTGGAAGACATACATGGCAAAGCACCCTGTCAGCTGTGGACTCATCCCACACCCATTTTTCTTTGTGACAGCTCATAAAATGCTGCACAATAGTTCCTGTGTGAGCATGAGAAAATACTGAAACAATGTCAGAAAATTCAAGGAAAAGGCAATGGTTCCCATTGGACAAGAGCTTTTGCTGGAAGGGCTGTAGAGACTGGTGATACCACAGATGAGAGCCATCCTGAGTTAGCAGGTGGGCGGAAGGTGGGGTTGATTTGGTGGCCGGCAGCCTTTAGAACTTAATCTTCCCTGTTATCCAGAGAGCTCAAGATTTCATATCAAGAATAGCTTTTCTTTAGCCTTGAGGAGCCAGAGAATGGTCAAGAAAACTGATCTCAGTTTGCCCTGAGGTTCATTCCCCATCCCCCTCTCAGCTCTCCTTGGCCATGGGGTTCAGCCCTGCCTGCAGGCTGATTCCCACACTCTCCTCAGTTGGCTTCTGGCTTTTGGGCATTTCAAGAATCTGGCGAGAGGTTGCAGGTGGGGTTGGGGGGTGGGAGGGAGAGGTGCAGGAGGAAGGGTGCACACATGGCAGTTCTTTGCTTTGAATGGCTTCTCCAGCAGGGGCAGCATTTCCCCTTTGGTTTGGCTTTCACTGGACAGGTTGGCTGTGATACCAGCTCCTGTCTGGGGACCCTGGCTCTGGGCCCTGGAAACTCACTCCTTCCCTTTGTCTCTCTGATGTTGTTAATCTTTGCCTGGCCTCACTATCTCTTGTTTGGCTCCCAACTCTTCTATCACCCTTGTAACTATTTCTGAGCATTGATTTCCCTTTAGGGAAAAAAAAAAAAATAGAGTGGTTTCCTTGTTGGACCCTGACTGTTGGCACGTGGTTGGGAAGAAATTCAGTATATTTAAATACTTTTCAAACAATAAATGCAGTGAACATTTGTTCCTAGATGACCTTGGAAACAAAGGGACTTGCTTAACACAAACACCAGGAAGCCACTCATAATTAGACCTTTGCTGTTTCAACAGTGTACAAATAGTTTTGAAATCTGAAAGTCAAGGAAAAGGTACTAGATATCCAGTGGAAAAAGAAGAAGAGGTTCCCAGTGTTCCCTTTCACCCCATCTTGCAGAGCTCACAGGCACCTCCTGCTTCGCTTCTTCCCCTCACTTGCTTTCTGTGCAGAAAACAAAGAGCAGGGACATGGGCAGCTGTGGGCAGAATGTTCTGGAACTGCTTGGGTTCTTTTGTTCTTTTGCCTCAAGGCCTGAGTGAGCCAGACAGATTTATTTGTGCCAGGAAAACTGTATGTTGTGGTAACCAACTCCCTCTTTTTAGTTGGCTCCATCAGGCCCTCAGTCTATTGGAGTCTGAGGTTTGAGTAAAAATGCAAAAACATACTTTCTATTATGATCTGCAGTTCTTCAGAGGAGAACCCTCATAAATGTTCAATACAGCTTTTATATGTGGGATGCATAAAGTACAGTAAATATACACACAGCCATTTGTGTTTTGCTGCTCTGAAAAACATGCTTTAAAAACTAGAATTTCCAAGTAGCCTACTTGAGGACATTTAATTCCACCTGGGACGTGGGTGGTATGAGACCTCGCAGCCTCTCAGGCACTGTATTGACTTTATGCACCTTTAGCCACAAGGCAGGAATTCACAGCAGCCCAGCTTCTTAGTATAGTTCCAATAAAATCAGAAGCATCCAGGCCAGTTGTAAAACAAGGCCTTCATTTATAGAAGAAAAGTGTTATATAGAGTGATATTCAGCTGCTGAAGAAGCCATCTTGTTTCATTTGATAGCTAAAGCCCGCTGGAATTTTCTGGACACTTTACATGTCCTTAAACCTTTGAAATGAACAAAACTGATATTAATTGTTACTTACATGTACTTGCTAACAAAAATGAGCTTATCCCCCACTTTATTAAAAAAAAGGTAAAAAGCTATATTTCAAAGAACCATTTACGGACTCAAAAAATTATTTCTCCTACCATATCCTGAGAGGCACAGAATATCATACAATTCAAACAAGGGCTTTTGTAGGTATGCTGCTTAGAATTCTAGCTAGTTGGATGCTTCTGTGACAGGATGATTTGTTGAGACATATTTTTTTCTTATTTTCCCTTTTTCTCTAGTTTCAAGCAGAAAGGCAGTTTTCTGTGTTCTCTGGACACAGGGGATGGTCCCGTCTCTTGCCAGAAGCCTTACCTCATTAAGGGGATTATGTTGGGGGGGTGGGTGCGTGGGGAAAAGCTGGACAAGTGTACACTCCTTCTAACTGGCAGATCTACTACTGTGCACCCTCCTTTAAAGTAAAGCAGGGGAGAGACAATGGCAAATCCCATGACATCGTTTTTGGAACCGAAATGCACAATAGCAGCTCATTGAATGAAGAAAGGAAGGTCAAGAGAAGCTAAGTAGCTTCCTCAAGCTTACACAGATAGTTAGTGATGCAGCAGGGACTTGAATTCTTACAATAAATACAAAATAAATGTGAAATAATAATGTGTTAGCTGTGATTGCTACTATTATGATTATTATTTATGTATGTTAACCCCGTGACCCTGAGTTTTATCCCTAAAACTCAATTTTCTTCATGTAATCCGTGAACATATTAACACTCTTTGGGATGTAGGAGCTGATATTTGCAGATCAGAAAATCATGTACATTTAAACATAACTGTTGCTTAAAGTACTCCACCAATCCTATTCCATTTTCTTTTCCTTATTTCCCGTCATCAGATAATACAATATACCATAACATTTTTCTAAGGTACCATTTAAGCCTATCAGGTTCTTGCTGTCCCCTTTCCTTCTTTAACTATACCTCAGTCCCCATTCCTTGCCCTCCTCCTCCCTCCCAACATATTATTCCTGGTAGTTTGGTAGAAATAGGTAGAAAGAGTCTCCTATTACATTGCTTCTGTCATCAACAATCCTGAATTCTTATTGTCATTTGGAAGTTTCTTTGTTTGTTTTTTCTAAAACAATTGAGAATAATTCACATGCCATAAAATCCATTCTTTTAAAGTATATAATTCAGAGGTTCTTAGTCTACTTAGTGTTGTGTAATCATAACTGTCTATTTAGAATATTTTCATCACCCCCAAAAGAAACCCTATACAATCCCACATTTTATAAAATATTATGGAAAATATCTGAGAACTGATTATTGCAACTACATGTGGATATCAGGTAATCTATCAAACAAATACTTTTTAAAACCAGTAGAGTTGATTGCTTTAGTAAAACAACTCAGAATAGAAAGCTCAGGTGCATATCCTATGTTCCAGTAATTTTATCTTTAATGTGGGAAATAGAATTGCAAGACTATGGGAACTAGAAGATATGTATGGAAAAGTTCATAGCAGCACTATTTATAATAGCCTTGAACTCAGAACAACCAAAGGCCCATCAGCAATAGAATGAATAATTAAACTGTGGTATATTCATAGAATTGAATGTCACATAGCAATAAAAATTAAAATAAAAAACTATAACCATAGGCAATAGCACACAAAATTAAAAATCTCACCAAAGTAATATTGCACCAAAGAAGAGAAAATGACGGCAGTACTATCCCTTTGATACAAAGTCCTCAAACAGTAAAAAAGAAATTATAGTGTATTTACTTATGTATAGTATTTAATAGAGTACAAGTATAGAGAAAAACAAGGGAGTGATTACTCTATATGTCAGTATAGTGGTTACCTTTGGGGTGAAATGAGGTGGTTGTGTTTAGCATGGAGTGCTAATAGGGTTCTATTTCTTTTTCTGAGTAGAGGCTATATAGGTATGTACACTGTAAGGGCCTATTTAGCCAAAACGGCTCCATTTCGGTTGAAAAGCCATTGTGGTGTTTATGCAGTAAAACTTAAACTGTCCCTGCCCCCCTTCCACAAGGCGCCACCGCTCCCTGCAGGGGACTTACTTAAAAACAAGTCCTGGAAATCAGTCCCAGGTAACAAAGCCCAAATACAAGGGCAGGTCAGGCCTGGTGGGGGTATCCAATCAATGAGGGTACATACTGTCTCCCTAGCTATCAAGGTGTGTGGACCCCACCCTTTGGGTGCCAATTCTGACCAAGGTGATAGGCTAGTTCAAATGCCTACTATGGGGTAAATTGTAACTCAATTGGTCACTTATGTGTGACCTAGCCTGACAGTGCAGTTTTCTCTGTGTCATTGGCCACCTGTGCGTGGCCAGGCCCAACCACATGGCCTTTGCCCATAAAAGCCAGTCTGTAAGGCAGAGAGGGGTCACCTCTTTGTAAGAGACGGCCCTGGCCGGCCAGTTTGATTCTTGATGCTTGGCCGGAAATAAAGCTTTGCTTGACCTTCGCTTTGTATCAGTCTCGCTCCTTTGATTACAGACCCAACATACACTATGCTCTTTTATTAAGCTGTATGTTTTCATTTTATGTACATTTTAGTATGTGTATTGTAAATATTTTTAAAGCAAATAATAATAATAATACAAGCAGCCTGGGGATTCTAGCTGGTTGTTAGCCTATACACCTGATGAGTGGGCTAACCCTTAACCTGATGATAATGACCTGGTTGTCAGAGAGAGTGAGCAGAAGGTATTGAGGAGCCTCCTAGGGCTATCCTTACAAAGCCAAAGCCACCAAGAAAGGGATAAATTGTGTCTCGGGCCAGTGGTCTTCAAGCTTTGCTGCCGACACCTGAGGCTCTCTATGGGGATGCCTGAGAACTAGCTTGGCCCACAGAGGAATGGGTGGGGCTTCCAGAGTTCCATTCTTGTTTCAAAAGCATCTCTACCTATATCTGTTTTTTACTCTTTGGCATATAATTTCCATTGAAGAGAAAGTCCTAGTCTTGAAACCCTCTGCTGCAGTGTCTATGAACATTTTAAACCTGTATACTCTTTTGAAGAATTCTATTTTGAGGAATCTATTATACAGAAATATTGTAAAATGTACAAAGATACATGTATAAGGGTGTGCTCTATGATATTTTTGGTAATAGCAAAAAGTAAAATAAAAAATCCTGAAGTGTTAATTAAATGTATAATGTAATTAAATGTATTACTGTATTAAGTGTATTAATTAAATGTATTACTGCACATATGGAGGACTATTAAACCATTATAGTCAAATGCAGCACAGCCATGTGGTGCTTCTTGACCCTCTAGTAGCCAGTGACTTCTCTTTGTTATTAGAGAGAGAGAGAGAGAGCGCGTGAGAGGGAAAGCACAAGTGTGGGGGGGAACAGAGGGAGAGGGAGCAGTAGACTCCCCACTGAGCAGGGAGCCCAATATGGGGCTCAGTCCTAGGACCCTGGGATCATGATCTGAACTGAAGGCAAATGCTTAACTGATTGAGCCACCCAGGTGTGCCCCCCCACCTTTACTATTATAAAACAAAATTCATAGACAATATGACCTTAGATAATTAGTTTTTTAGAAACCAATATAACATTTAACTAAAATATGAGGTATAAATGAAAGAAAAACAATTGTGTATTAATATCTGTGATGGATGATTTTATGTGTTCACTTGACTGGGGCACAGAGTGCCTACATATATATTTGGTCAATCACTATTCTGTGTGTGTCTGTGAGGGTGTTTTGGATGAGATTAGCGTTTATATCAGTAGACCTAGTAGAGCCGATTGCCCTTCCTAATGTGGGTGAGCCTCATCCAATCATTTGAAGGCCTGAATAGAACAAATAAGCTGATCCTCACCTAAGTAAGAAGCAATTCCTCCTGCACTGACTGCCTTCAAACTGTGGGAGGTTTTCTTTCCCCTGCCTTTAGATTTAAATTGAAACCTTAGCTCTTCCTGGGTTCCAAGCCAACTGGCCTTCAGACAAGAACATTGCCATTGGCTTTTTTGGGTCTCCAACTCACTCTACAGACCTTGGGACTTGTCAGCCTCTATAATCACATGAGTCAATTCCTTATAATAAACCTCTTCGTATTAATTAGGAGAACTCTGATGAATGCAATATCTATTTGATTATATAAATGTTCAGGCACAATGAAATTAACAGGTAAAATAATACTGTCTGATGTTTTGAGACAACAGCTACCAATGCAGACAAGTTGCATAGAAATAATTCCAAAAAGAGAAAATGCAGAGTTCTCTCACTTTACAGTGATCGTATTTTTTGGAAATTCAGAGAATATATGCATATTAAAACTATGGCTTGTGTTTACTTGTATAACAACATAAGGTCCTTGCCTCAAATAATGGTAAATGGGTTTTTCACCTCCATAAATGTCTGGCGAGATATTCAAAAGTCAGGCAGAATGTTGAACAATTTCTCATTGTGTGGGACTGATATGAACATTGCCCACTTGATGCCCATAGCATCCTCCAATTATTTGAAACCCAAACCACCCTCATGTGTTTCTATATGGAGTACTACATCTTCCACTGAGAACCACAGATTCTTATAGAAACTTTCCAAGATAATAATCGTCTGTGTATGGATGTATAAATAATTATGGACTATATTAGTTTCCTAGGGCTGCCACAACAGAGTACCACAAACTGGATAGCTTAAAGCAGCAGAAATGTATTCTCTTATTATTCCAGAGGTCAGAAGTCCAAAATCAAGGTCTCAGCAGGGTTGGTTCTCTCTGGAGGCCCTGCCTCTCTTCCAGTTCCGGTGGTTGCAAATAATCCTTGGTGTTCTTTGGCTTATGGAGGCACCTTTCCAAGTACTGCCCTCATCTTCACATATCTTTTCCTCTATGTTCCTCAGTGTGTCTGCATCTTCTTTTCTGTCTCTTATAAGGGGAATCATCATTGAATTTATGGCTCTTTCTAATCCCAGATGATCTCATATCAAGATCCTTCCTACCTTGGTCACATCTGCAAAGTCCCTACTCCAAAATAAGATCATATTCTGAGGTTCTACGTGGATGTGAATTTTCTGGGAGTATATTCCACCTGCTAGATATACTTATACATGTAAGTGCATATATAAATGTGTTAAAAAGTCATGAAGAATGCACAGCACACTGTTACATGATACGAATGTGAAAAGCTTCTGACCAGGCAAGGGGAAATGAAGGCAACTTATACTTTTCATTCTCACTTCTGAAATTAACTTAAAATTTAAAAAAATTGACAAACTATTATTAGATTCTTCGTAGTTGTTCTAATCTAATAACTGTAACCATTTAGGAAGTCTCTCTGCCATAGTCAAAGGGCAAGCAGGTTGTAAGCAGATACGCCGCAGTCTTTTTTCTCAGCTAATGCCTTCTCAGGAAACTATATAATTAGAATTAAGCCCAGGTGTAGAACTATTGTTTTGTATTTTTATGCTTTGTGTGTGGTGGAGGGAAAGAATCTCCAGCTCACTGGGGGGAAACCCTGGGGAAGAAAATAAAATTTTCCCCAGGTGTCCCCACCCTGGGGAAGAAAATAAAATTTTTAAATTTTATTTAAAATAAAAATTTAAGGGACGCCTGGGTGGCTCAGTTGGTTAAGCGGCTGCCTTCGGCTCTGGTCATGATCCCAGCATCCTGGGATCGAGTCCCACATTGGGCTCCTTGCTTGGCGGGGAGCCTGCTTCTCCTTCTGCCTCTGTCTGCCTGTGCTTGCTTCTGCTCTCTCTCTGACAAATAAATAAAATCTTAAAAAACAAACAAACAAAAAAAAAAACTTAAAAAATTTTAAAAATTTTTTAAAAATATTTTAAAATTAAATGTTAAAATATTTTTAAATTTAATTTTTTAAAGGAACAGTAATGATTGAAGCAAGAGCCAGCTGGCATTACCAACAGAAGGTCAACCGGTTTTCCAGCAGTATGACCATAACTGCCATTCCTGGGGCATCCCAGCAGAGAACACAAGTGAAAAGGATCACTTTTCTTTGGAATTTGTAGGTAAGAAAATAAACTCCCCATACCAATAATCTAGTACAAACTCAGGGTGGGCTGTTTCAAAATTGGGACAATCAGGTGGCATCATTGGGAACAGAGAGAATTTTAAATTGGCAAAGGGACAAACATGTAGTGCT
>RCUC01097968.1:0-13234 GCA_003697995.1 Taxidea taxus jeffersonii | reverse complement strand
TTTTTTTTTTTAAGATTTTATTTATTTATTTGACAGAGACCACAAATAGGCAGAGAGGCAGGCAGAGAGAGAGGGGGAAGCAGTCTCCCCACTGAGCAGAGAGCCTGATGCGGGGCTCAATCCCAGGACACTGGGATCATGACCTGAGCCGAAGGCAGAGGCTTTAACCCACTGAGCCACCCAGGTGCCCCAAGAAGGGATTTCTTAAAAGGGACATACAAAGTACTAATCACAAAAACAAGATATATTGAAATATATTAAAATTAAGTATTTCAGTTCATCAAAAGACATGACTGAGAGATTGTAAAAGTGAACCATAAAATAAGAGGGAGTATTTCCAACTGGCAAAGATCTCATATCCAGGATAAATAATAAATTCCTACAAATCAATAGGAATAAGATGGGCGACCTAATAGAAAATCTACAAGAAATCTGAACAGACACTTGATAAATGGTGAATAAATTTTTTTAAAAACTGCAAAACCACATTAGTCATTAGGGGAATTAAAACTAAAACTACAAATGGTATTAATTTCCACGATCATAGTGGCCCACATGAGAAAGATGACAACACCTGGAGTAGTAAGGGTGTGGCACAACTAGTAAAATCTACTAAAGATAAATATACACAAATGCTTTGACCAATAAATTCCATTTCTAGGAATATAAACCAAAAAATGCAGGACATTCATGTGCCAAAAGACATGGATGGAAATATTCATAGTAGCTTTATTCATAATGCCCAATAATAAAAATAACACAAATGTCCACAAACAGTAGAATGGATGTATGTATTGTATTTATTCAGTGAAGTACAAGAAGATAGTAAAAAAGGAACAACAGCTGTGTACAAGAAGATAGTAAAAAAGGAACAACAGCCCAACAATAGGGATAACTCTCACATAATATTAGACAATATATACAAAATAAAATTCTACATGATTTAATTAACATATTTAAAAAACAAGCAAATGACTCTATAGGGTAAAAACTCTAATGATTGTCTCTGGAGATAACTGTATTCTAGTGATTGAGGGGGGACACAAAGGCAGTTCTAGGGTCCTAGTAATGTACTATACAACAACATGGGTAGTAATTACAGTAGTTTTTCAACTTTGTGATAATTCACTGGGCTGTACACTTGCATTTTTGTACTTTACTGTATCTATGTCAGAATTCTATTTTTCAAAAAAAAATAAGTATTTCAGTTGAAAATTTATAATAGCCTCTCAAAAGCAGATGAAGCAGATTAAATAAGCAAAACATGAGAAAATCTGAAGAATATAATTAATAAACTTAGGATAGTAGCTCTATAGAGAACTTCCTATCCACCAAATAGAAAATACAGATTATTTTAAAGTATATGTAAAGCTTTCACAGAAGAAACCATGTAGAGCTACATAAAAGGAAACCCCAATACATTCTAAAGAATTAACACCAACACTACATTCTTATCATAGTGCAACAAAATTAAAAATAACAACTGTAAAAGTAAAAAATTTACATTAATTTATGGTGATTTAATTTAATTTAAATTTAAATTTAATTTAAAAATATATTATCAATGTATCTTTACATTAAAGAAGAAACATAAGAAAAATATACAAATTACTTAAAAATAAATAAGAAAGTATATGTTCAAATTTGTGAGGCCCAGTAAAAAATAAAGAAAGAAAAAAATTCAAAGCTATGAGTTACATTAATCAAAAAATAAGAAACACTTAAGCACTGTTGGGGGGAGTGCAAATTTGTGCAAACACCATGGGAAACAATATGGAGGTTCCTCAAAAAATTAAAAATTGAATTACCAAAGGATCCAGTAATTCAACAACTGGTTATCTACTGAAAGAATATGAAAACACTAATTCAAAAAGATATATGCACCTCTATGTTTACTGCGGCATTATTTCCAATAGCCAAATTATGGAAGCAGACCAAAGTCTATGGATAAAGAAGAGGGGATATATTAATATATATGTGTATGTAAATACACATATATAGGAGACATATATATAATATATATGATAGACTATTATTCAGCCATAAAAAAGAATGGAATTAATGACATTTGTACAATATGGACAGATCTAGAAGGTATAATGCTAAATGAAATAAGTCGCCCAAGAAATACAAATACTCCATGATTTCACTCATATGCAGGATTTAAGAAACAAAACAAATGAACAAAATATAGAAAAAAAAGGATAAACCAAAAATCAGACTCCTAACTATAGAGAACAAACTGATGATTACCAGAGGGGAAGTGGAAGGGCAAATAGGTGAAATAGGTGCAGAGATTAAGAGTACATTTATCAGGATGAGCACTGGGTAGCGTTTAGATCGCTATGTTGTATACCGCAACTAATGCAACACTGTATGTTAACTACGCTGGAATTATTTTTAATTAAAAAAATTAAAAATAAGAAAAATTTAGGTCAAATAAGCCAAATATCCAACACAAAATTTGGGAGAAAAATACTATATTTAAAGAAGAAAAAAAGATAACTCAAAGAATCAGGAAATTAAGAACAGAAAGATGAAAAAAAATATTCCCACAAGCAAATTTTAATTATTTGTAAAGACCAATATAGATAAAAGTCTGACCAAAGTAAACAAAGAAAAATTAGGAAGTTAATTATATCTGGAATGAAAAAGAGAAAATATCTTGGAGAGCTAGACAGTTTTTAAATAACAAAGGGATATAATGAACAACTACATGGCAAATAATACGAAAACCTAGTGTAAATGGACATATTCTGGAAAACAAATATTAGAATTTGAAATGGCACTGAAATGGAAACATTGAATAAATTGAAAAATTGAATAACAGTTTAACGTGATAATCAAAGGTATGCTTGACTCAAAAAAATCAAACAACAACAAATAAAAATTAGGCCCTATTTGTTTTGCATGTAAGACCTACCAAATTTTCATGAACTAAATAATTCCTTTCTTAGAGAAGTTATTTAAGAGACTTAAAATTCTTACTGTAGGAACAGGCAAGGACTTTATCTGAAATTTTATCTTTATTTTATATATCTTCTCTGACCTGCTTTCTGTATGTTCTTACGAGTACTCATTAAAACATTCTTTGGTAGATCACCAAAGATGTATGTGATTCTTCATCTCAGAGTATTTGTCTGGAGAATCTGATCTAAGATGGTTGATATTGAAAGTAGTCTAGAATCCGAACTCTAGGAAAGAGATTTGTAGTTTACTCACTGACCTGTCAAATAGCAGTAAGGACCCCAACACTAGTGGCAAGTAGAATACTTACATCAACTGTCAGGCTGTTGTATTGCAATTGCTAAGACTTTCCCCTGAGGTGAACTGGGATAAAACACGGTTGGAAAGGGATGCACTGCCTTGCACAAGCTCTTTGGTATTTGGAAACAGTAGGAACATTCCTCTTAATGTCAGGAATAAGACAAATTCACTGTCACTGTTATCATTTAATATCTATTTGGTACTAGCCACTTCAATTAGATAAGAAAAAGAACTTAGACATTAAAAAAATGAAAAATGAAGGCAAAAATTATCGCTATTTTATAATTACCTGGAAAAAATAAAACATTTAACAACAACAATGAAAAATTCCTACCATAATCAAAATATTGTAAGGTAATGAATAAAAATAAATGAATAGAAAAGCAGTAAATTTCATACATTGTATATACATGTGTTTATATATAAAAACAATTATATGAAATAATAAAAGCACTTATGTCATTTATAATAACAATGATGAATTTAAAACTAAAATTAAATTAACAAGAAATTGGTAAAGCATATACTTAAAAAACCAGCTTGAGCAAATGAAAAGGTATGTTATGTTCTTGGATTGGAAGACTAATATAAAGCTGCCAATTTTTATAATTAATTTGAAAATACAACACAATCCAAGTGAAAATGCCAAATATTTGTTTAACTAGAAAAAGTGATTCTGCAGTTACATGAGAATGCTGTTTCTTAATCCTGAAAAATAAGAGCATTGGGAGGGAATACTAGACTATCAAGATGTATTATAACTCTTTAGTAGTTAAAACTTTGAGGCATCAGTATTTTAAAAGCAGAGTTATAGAATAGAATACAAAACCCAGGAATTGACCTAAATACATTCAGAATTTTATCAAGTGATGAAAGCATCATCTCAAACTAGATAGGAAAATATGAACTATTCAACAACGAAGTGAAGAAAGATAGATAATCATTTAGAAAAACATAAAGTTGAATCAGCCCTACACACCATACAACAGAAATAAAATCCTAATAGATCCAGGGTGTCAATGTAAAAATTAAATTACAGAAGTCCTATAACAAAACATGGTAGAATTCCTGTAGAATCTAAGAGTGAAAAAGTTTATCTAAATGACACAAAATACAGAAGCCATTAAAAAATCATAATATTTGGAGAATACAAATTTGAAAATCCATGTTGCAAAAAAAATAGTAAAAAATGAAAATGGGATGATATTTTTAATATTACAGCCAAAGATCAGGTCTCTTTAAATTTAACAATTTTATACAGACCAATAGGAAAAAAGAAATGAAACCCAATAGAAAATTAGCAAAGGATATTAATAAATTCTTCACAGAAAAGAAAATAGAAATGGCTTTCACACATATGAAAAGATGCTCAATCTTACTCATATTGAGAGAAATGCAATTCCATAAATCAAGGATGTGCTTAATAATAAGTAGAACTGGTCAAGAAAAGAAGCTTTCTTGAAGCAGCTTTTATTGTCCAAACTTGGAATAATTTGAGCATCATGAGAGATAATGATTGCAAAGAAAAATAATTTTTAAAATAATTTTTAAATCATTTTAAAAAATGACTAAGTGTAGTTTTCCTAGGAGAGAAAGAGAGAAGGGAGAGAAGAAAAAAAGGGAATTCATTCTTTAAAGAATCACATCTAATATACGTAAAAGGAGTGAAGAATTAGAAAATCAGTTATTTTGCAAATCAATGCAAAAACTGATTCATATAACAATCATTATTAGGGCCAAAACCACCAGGTGAAACCTTGTTAAAAGGCATAATATTTACGTAACCCTGAATTATCTCTCCAAAAAATATTTATAATTTTCAAAGAAGGAAACAGACCTTTTACAACACAGAGATATGACTGTCACTACCTTAATTAAGTGTTCAAAGTAAATACCATCAATAGTGCCTATAGATGTAACTGATACTGATAATCCAATATTACCTATGTAGAATTCTTGCCCAAAATATTTAACCTGAATTCAGTGATGGGGGAAAAATTAGAAACATCCATAATCAGAGAACATATATTTAACAAGTAGCCTATGATTTTTTTAAAAAATTCAAGATGATACAAGACAAAGGAGGCGGGGGACTATTCTATATTAGAAGAAATTAAAGAGATATTACAACCTAAGGCAGTCTGTGAAACTTGACTGGTCCTCAGATATTTAAAAAAGGATACATGAAATATATTTGGAACAACTGAGGAAATTTGAATAACAATTGTTTTGGATAATATATGGAATTTTGTTAATTTTCTTAAGTATGACAATAAAATTGTGATTACATGGGAGAATATAATTTTTCTTCACAACTGAATATATAATATATATGGATAAGGTATCACAATGTATCCAATGTACTTCTAAGTGGTTCAGCAAAAATATGTATAAAGAGAGATAAGTGAAATGCAGGAAATATTAACATTGTGTTATAGTTTGTTGTAGCCAATGTTTCAAAACATCAATGCCCATTGGAACTGGAATGGTCAAATAATTACCCAAATATACAACAGAATACTAGCCAGCTATTTTTAAAAACCCCAACCTTCAAATTTCTTAATGACAAGATACATAGATTTCTAAATTATATATGCTAATATGTAACAAAGGAAGAACAATAATTGTGTGGGTGTGTGTATAAATATGACTACATAAAATCTCCACATGGAAATTGAGTAGGTGGGGTCAAAGTAGGAAAGAAATTTTCACAATATACTTTTTTTCAGTACTATTTGGTATTTAATCACTGTGAATGAATACTTATTGTAGCAACAACAACAATTTTAGCAAAGTACAATGGAGAAAGCTCAAAAAAATGTAGAAAAAAAGAAGATAATAAGGCAATAACAGAAATTGGCATAAATGATGATAATAACAAACAAAAGAAACATTATATGATTCTATGAAAAACTGACAAGCTAAGCATACTTTTGACAGGATGGATTAAGGTATAAACAAACAAGGTAAAAGCAAATCTTCATGAAAGAAATATAGGGGTCTTAACTACCAACAAAATACAAGCTTAAAAACTAATAAAGTGGTCCAAATTCAAGCTAATCCATTTGAAAAAAATCACATTAAACACAACTTTCTAGAAAAATCACTATCACCAAAATGACTCAAGAATAGGAATTTTGAATTCTTTAATAGTTAGAAACTAATCAGCAGTTTAAAAATCATATATAATGAATGAACAAAAGATATATAGGTAAATATAGGAAAATCTACATTCAAATGAAACAACTTTGTGATGGCACCCGGGTGGCTCAGTGGGTTAAGCCTTCGCCTTTGGCTCAGGTCATGATCCCAGGGTCATGGGTTCGAGCCCTAAGTCAGGCTTTCTGCTCAGCAGGGAGTCTGCTTCCCCCCACCCCTGCCTACTTGTGATCTCTGTCAAGTAAATAAATAAAATCTTTAAAAAAACATATACTTTCTGTCTTAAGCAAACTATTACCCAAAGTAGAAAGAGAAAAACTAATCTCCAAAAAAAAAGAAAGACAATAAAAACAAGGAAAATGAGGGTCCAGTTTTACTTGAAACACAGATAAAAGCATGCTGAAGTATTAACATAAATCACTCAATATTAGTTAACTATAATCAATAATGTATTAAATAATTCATAATAATCAAATCATGTGATCTCAATAATATAAAGTTAGTTTAACAACAGAAAAATCAGTGCAAATTTTAAATTATGTAATTAGTGGATGCTAAAAATTATAAATTTCACATTTTTATGTATGTTATTTTATATATGCTTATATAGTAAAATATACACATACATATTCTATTCAGTATTTTATTGGAGTTCCTAACCAACACAAAAAGGACAGAAAAGGAAATTGAAAGTATAAAAATTATTTTTAAAAAATCCTTGTTATTCACAGATGATATTACTGTCTAAACAAAAAGCCCAAGAGAACTTACAAATCAGAATATTAAAAGTAGTAAGAATTTTCAGTACAGTTGCTGGATATAAGATCATTATGTAAAAAATTACATTTCTAAACATAAAACAAATAATTATAAAATATAATCCTTTAAAAAGTATCATTAATTGAAATTTGCTAAGTGATAGGTCTGTGGCAGAGAATTAAATATGCCAATATATGGATATATATATTATTTCCACCTAGCAAACAATCAAAAGTGAAATGTCAAGTTACCTCTTCTAAAAAAAAAGTATCATTAATGATTTTTAAAAGATGCAGAATACCTAAAGGCTAAGTTCAAATTTTAGGAAAAAAATTGTAGTATTTACTGACTTACAAGATTTATTGAACAGACCTATACCCTCTTCTTGAATGACAAAACTCTTTATTTTAAAGATGTCAGTTCTCACTAAATGAACTGCTATATCAAACTAAAATCAAAACTTGGCATTTTATGAAACTAGATAGCTCATCCTCAAATTTATGTTATGATGAAAAGCCAGGAATATCCAGGACACATTTAAAAAAAAAAAAAACTAATAAGAAGAGGATTCAACCAACTGGAAGTCATGACCTATTAAAAACACATGGTGACTAAATTCATAAGATACTGGTACAAAAACAAACAGACCAGTGGAAGAGAACAGATACCTTATTAAAAAGACCTAATATACATAGAGTATTGGCATTTGACAGGTAGCATTACAGCATAGTGGAGACAGAGTGGTCTGTTTAATGCACAGTGTAGGAAAAGATATCTATGCAGAAAAGGTTGAAAATTATACCCCTACCTCACACCACACACACACACACACACACACACACACACATTTTAGACAGATAAAGCCTTAAATAATAAAAAACAAATTTAAAAAATATCTTACAATAATGTATAGGAGTAAATTTTATATCACCGCATAGTGAAAGATTTCTTACACAAGAAAGGTATCTACATGGCTTACTTCCATATTTGATAAGTTCTCTGGTCTAATGTTACCTTTTAATAAAGGCCTTCTTTGACCACCAGATATAGAATACTGGCCCCCATTCTTGATGCTTGATATTCTCTATATTATTATCCTGTTTTAGTTGTCATCACAGAAATTGGTACCACTGTTGAGATGGGAGTAGGAACATTATAGTGATCACTCCTCTGTTCCCAATATCTAGTATCTCATACATAGTATTCTTTCAACAACATTTGTAGAATTATAAAAATACAAAAAAGCTTTAAAAAGTATTAATAAATTTACCACAGTGAGCTAAAATTTTTCTATAAAAATCTTCATAAACATAGAAGTAAGCCATATCTGAAAGATATTTACATTCCCCCTAAGAGAAGGACTTAAAGTCCAGAATATATAAAGATATGTGCAAATCTATAAGAAAAGAAGAATGATGAAAGATAGGATTTAATTAGACTAGTCACAGAAAAGAAGATCTACCTGGAAAGAAACATGAAAATGTGTACTACGTTAGGTACACAACCACTTTACTGACAAATGGTAATAGTAAATTTGCCACTTCCAGCACCGCTTCAAAAAACCAAGTGAGGCTTACCTACCTAAAACACAGAGAAGGAAGCGAGTGCACCCAAGGCCTACCTCAGAGATGTCAGCTACATTCTTCAACAGTGATGGAGGGTCCAGCTTACCAGGGGCAGAACAGAACATATGAGTGAGAGAGGTCCCCCTGGCTTTCTGTTTGCGTGGCATCCACTCTCCAGACTTCACCTGACATAAATAATCCTGGACTACTTCTACATGTGAACTAATCTGGGTAAGTGCCAAAACCACCTCATCTGGGCCAGGTTTATCTCATCAATCTCAGAAGTATACAATCTACAATACGGTTGCAAGTTATCCTGCGTTACGCCTAGACATGAACTAACTTCATCCAGCTTCTTCACCCACCCTAGGCTAACATAGTTTCATCCAAAATAGAATCAGAAGAAAAAAACACATTCTTCTTGAATACATATGCAATGATTACCACAGCTGACCACACACTAGGCCATAAAACAAATCCCACAATTTTTCAGATGAAAGGTATCATACAGGTCATGTTCTCTGACCACAACACAATTAAGTTAGAAGTTGCACATAGGAAATATAAAGACCCATTGAGAACTCATTGGTCACAACATAGATGGTAAGAAACTTAAAAATTTGTAGAGATTAATAAAAATGAAATTAATTAATAAAAATAAAAATGCTATATTTAAACTTAGGGACATTCGTTAAGGTTTCACTGAAGAGAATACACAGCCTTAACTGTTCATGCTAGAAAAGAAGACTAAAGAATTAGAGTAAACATCTAACAAAAAATTAGAAACAAATAATAAGCTCACAGAAAGTAAAGGAAATCATTAGAAAGATGAAATAAAGATGCTCCATACACTGTATAAGTCAGATCTTTGAAAGATGACAACATAGAAGTATAACCTCTTGTAATACTGAGGAATAAGAAGAGAAAGAGAATACATAAGTAATATGAATGATAAAGGAGACAGAATACAAATAGTGCAATTGAAATTAAAAAGGTAATATTCGACTATTATCAACAATCTTATTCAAATGTAATGAAAACCTAGGTGACAAATATTAGAGAAAGCTAGCCTAATGAAACTAACCTGTGACGACATGAAATGTCTGAATGGTACTGTAACTATTAAGGAAACCGGAGAGTTGCAAAAGCTTAAGAGAGTAACATAGATCAAGATGGTTTCACAGGTGAGTCTTACCAAACTCCCAAAGATTAGTACAGTTGGTAACTTGCATACCCGTCAATTCTACTCATAGCAGTTTAGCTAAGAGCATTGCTCACACATGTGCACTATGAGATGTTCACAAGAACAATCAAAAAGCAAAACATTACAAACAATGCAAATTCCCTCTGCTGGAGAATATTTTTAAAATTACATTTTATAAAAAAAAATAAAATAACGTTTTATTCACACAATGGAATGTGAGAAAGTAGAAACTATAACTGCTTGCAACAACATGGATGAATCTTATGTAATGGTAAGTAAAATTAAGTCTCCAAAATCATTCAATATGATACTCTCTTCATGATGTTCAAAAAAGCTAAAGCAAACACACACACAAATGCACATTTCCTAAAAAACAAGGAAATGATAAACACTTTAAAATTCAGAGTTATAAGAAACAAAGAGGCTTAAAAGTTCAGCGGTGTGCATGACATTATCTGTAAATAAACAGGCAAATAAAAATATGATCAGGCATGAACTAACTATAACTTTCATATCATGAACCTTTCGGCCTGAGATCCTAAAGGAAATAAAGGGGAGTAGCTCTATCTTCTGCTCTCCTAGTAACAAATCTTAACCAGATATTTAATGCAGTGAAATGAAATAAAGAGGGGTTAATGTTTCACCCCTCCCAGGCTGACGAATATTTAAGATGGATAACATCCACATGTTGGTGTAGATATGGGGAAAAAGAAACCTTAATGTTAATCTGAAAGCATAAAATTTATACAACTATGTAGAAATAACCTAAAAAAGTTAAAGTCGCACTTGCCCTATGAGTTACAAATTTCACTTCATAATTCCCATACAACTGCTCAAAGGAGACAAGTACAAGGGGACCATTCCCTGCACTACTGTTTACAACTGCAAAATGTGGAAATGACCATATATTCATCAGAAGGAGATGGATAAATTGCAGTTTATTCTACACAACTGGTAAGATGTGTGAACTAAATTTGCATGCATTAATATCTCCAAAACATAAGCTTACATGAGAAAAATGAAGTTGCAGTAGGATGCACACAGTATGATTCCATTTATGTAAAGTTTGAAAGCACATAATACAGAGGCACCTGTATATTTTATTTATTTATTTATTTGACAGACAGATCACAAGTAGTCAGAGAGGCAGGCAGAGAGAGAGGAGGAAGCAGGCTCCCTGCTGAGCAGAGAGCCCGATGTGGGGCTCTATCCCAGGACCCCGAGATCATGACCTGAGCTGAAGGCAGAGGCTTTAACCCACTGAGCCACCCAGGTGCCCCTTGTTAGTAATTATTTGACTCAAGTTAGCCTAAACTGTGACATGAAAGAGATTTTGGTAAGGTTACTTGGCCTTCTATAATACAAATTTTCATCAGTCATCAGGGAATAGCAGAAAGTACTTTTTTATAACAGATGGTTGAGGTTATATTAAAACTAACCAAACTAAAATCATTCATAGATAAGCGATTTCAAAACACTTAGAGTAATTTAAATCTTAAATTTTTCTATTGCGATTTTTTTGAAAATGTGTGAGCTCCAGAGAAAATTTCAGAAGCAATGAAGGGGAAATTATAAATGTAACTTATACATTTAAATATGGGTCATGTGTACAACTGAGCTACCATGATTCTCATGGTATTTCCATTTCAACAATTGGTACTATAAAAAAAAGTATGTGCTATGATTTCAATAATGATATTTAGTCATCACAATAGCTATGGGCAAGTTTAACTTGGATTTCTACTCCTTCCTCTTTCAAGAAGCAGGAAATCTTATAATCTCTGAAAAGGATACACCCTTCATTACTACCAGCGGTATCTCTACAATATGATTTATGCCAGCGTTCAATTGGAATAATTTGTTAGAGATGCTGTACTTCAATATTCTGTACTGGGAAAAAAGCTTATTAAAGGAATTTGCCAGAGAATAATTGCAAATAAAATGAAAGCATTCCTGAAGGGAGGGAAGGGTGGAATCCTGTTTAGAACATAAATAAATTTACATATTCATCTGTTAAATAAAACAACTAATAAATTGTGAAATCAAGCCTAGCTAATTAAGTCATGAGTTATATGAAAATCTCCGTGTAAAATTCAGGGTCAGAATTCACCAAAACAATTTCTATAAAATGGTTGACTCACCATAGCAGGTGTCACAAAGAACCATAAATAAATTGTAAAATCAAAAAGTATAAAATTCTTTTGCTAAAACTGAATTATTTTTCAAATATGTTTATGTTAGTAAATATTTGAATTAATTTTGCTAAACAAATCCTTTTTCCACTTTGAACATCCTTTGAAGGCATATAAATACCATATAGTCACATACCTGACTGTATACAGCCCTTAGATGAGAATATCCACTTTGGAAGACCCAGGCCCTTTCACTGACCTCTTCAATCTACGCTTTCCTCCTGAGCCTCTGTCCATTCATTTCTTCCTTCAGCAAATATACAATGAATATCTCCATGTGACACACATTATACTAGGTGGGAATATTTAGTGGATGATGATGATGTTATATCCAGACACTGTATAAGCACTCCTTAATTCCTACTTTCATGAAGATTACAAACTAGTAGAGAAGGAACAACTAATAAATTAATTACAATTATAATACATACTAAAAAGGAATCTTCTGGGAGTCAAAATAACAGGGGAGATATCTGAGAGTCAGGGATGAGGTCCTTCAAGAAGGGACAAAAACACTCTCAGTTTCCAGCCATCATTTTACCTTGCTCCAGTCACCCCATACAGCTTGTCTCAGGAAGACAAGCCATACCCCTATAGACTTTACTCAGCCCTTTCCTCCCTCTTACCCTTTTCTTCCCCACATCCTGATCTATTCTTTCATAATGAGCCCATGTCTGGCCTCCATCTTCAAATTTTCCAAATATACTTCATCCATTTAATATGCAGACTCCTATGGGCACTCGACGCAGTTATTTCCTTGTGTCGTGTAAGTAAAAAGCCAAGAGAAGCAGCAATTGCCGACAGAAGGCTATCTTCTTTCCAAATTCTTACATGCCGCTCCTACCCCTCAGTCTGTTCCCTTTTATTGCAAAGAAGAAAATGAGAGCAGAAGGGTATGGAGGAGGAGGGAATGAAAGAAGAGAAAAAAGAAGAGAAAGTGAAAAGGGAATAAAAGGAGAAGGAGAGGACGCCTGGGTGGCTCAGTGGGTTAAGCCGCTGCCTTCGGCTCAGGTCATGATCCCAGCGTCCTGGAATCGAGTCCCACATCGGGCTCCTTGCTCGGCAGGGAGCCTGCTTCTCCCCTCCCC
>RCUC01097966.1:0-18847 GCA_003697995.1 Taxidea taxus jeffersonii | reverse complement strand
TGCAGAGAGTGGAGAACCCTCTTGGCTCCCCTTAGTGGGAATACAAACTGGTGCAGCCATGCTGGAGACCAGTATGGAGGTTCCTCAAAAAGTTAAAAATAGGGGCGCCTGGGTGGCTCAGTGGGTTAAAGCCTCTGCCTTCGGCTTGGGTCATGATCCCAGGGTCCTGGGATCGAGCCCCGCATCGGGCTCTCTGCCCAGCGGGGGGCCTGCTTCCCCCCCCCCCCGCCTGCCTCTCTGCCTACTTGTGATCTCTGTCAAATAAATAAATAAAATCTTTAAAAAAAAAAAGTTAAAAATAGAACTACCCTACAATCCAGCAATTGCAGCACTAGGTATTTACCCAAATGATATAAAAATACAGATTTGAAGGTATACATACACCCTGATGTTTATTGCAGCATTATCAACAATAGTCAAACTATGGAGAGAACCCAAATGTTCACTGACTGATGAATGGATAAAGATGTGGTGTATACACATACACACACACACACACACACACACACACACACCACTAGAATATACTTAGCTATCAAAAAGAATGAAATCGGGACGCCTGGGTGGCTCAGTTGGTTAAGCGGCTGCCTTCGGCTCAGGTCATGATCCCAGCGTCCTGGGATCGAGTCCCACATCGGGCTCCTTGCTCGGCAGGGAGCCTGCTCCTCCCTCTGCCTCTGCCTGCCTCTCGGTCTGCCTGTGCTCGCTCTCTCTCTCTCTCTCACTAATAAATAAATAAAATCTTAAAAAAAAAAAAAAAGAATGAAATCTTGGGGCACCTGAGTGGCTCAGTTGGTTAAGCATCTGCCTTCAGCTCAGATTATGATCCCAGGGTCCTGATATTTAATCCCGCATCGGAATCCCTGCTCAGCAGGGCATCTGCTTCTCCCTCTTCTTCTGCCCATCCCCCTTGCTCATGCTCTCTCTCTCAGAATAAATTAAATAAAATCTTAAAAAAAAAAAAAGAATGAGATCTTGGCATTTGCAACAACGTGGATGGAGCTAGAGTATATTATGCTAAGTGAAATAAATCAGTCAGAGAAAGACAAATACCATATGCTCTCACTCATATGTGGAATTTAAGAAACAAAACAGATGAACATATGGGAAGGGGTGAGGAGAGAGGGGAAACAAACTATAAGAGACTCTCAATGACAGAGAGCAAACTGAGGATTGATGGAGGGAGGTGGGCAGGAAGATGGGCTAGATGGGTGATGGGCATTAAAGAAGGCACTTGTTGTGTTGAGCACTGGGTATCGTTTGTAAGTGGTGAATCACTGAATTCTACTCCAGAAACCAATATTTTTTTTATTAACATATAATGGATTATTTGCTTCAGGGGTACAGGTCTGTGAATCATCAGTCTTAACAATTCACACCACTCTCCATAGCACATACCTTCCCCAATGTCCATAACCCACCCACCCTATCCCCACCCACCCCACCCCCCAGCAACCCTCGGTTTGTTTCCTGAGATAAGAGTCTTTTATGGTTTGTCTCCCTCTTCAGTCCCATCTTGTTTCATTTTTTCCCCTCCCTACCCCCACAACTCCCCACCCTGCCTCTCAAATTCCTCATATCAGAGAGATCATATGATAATTGTCTTTCTCTGATTGACTTATTTCACTTAGCATAATATCCTCTAGTTCCATCCACGTCATTGCAAATGGCAAGATTTCATTTCTTTTGATGGCTGCATAATATTCCATTGTATGTAGGTGTATGTATGTATATACACACACACACACACACACAATATCTTCTTTATCCATTCATCTGTTGATGGACATCAAGGTTCCTTCCATAGTTTGGCTATTGTGGACATTGCTACTATAAACATTCGGGTGCACATGCCCCTTCAGATCACTACATTTTTATCTTTAGGGTAAATACCTGGTAGTGTGATTGCTGGGTTGTAAGATAACTCTATTTTCAACTTTTCGAGGAACCTTCATACTGTTTTCCAGAGTGGCTGCACTACCTTGCATTCCAACCAACAGTGTAGGAGGGTTCCCCTTTCTCCACATCCTCACTGACACCTGTCATTTCCTGACTAGTTAATTTTAGCCATTCTGACTGGTGTGAGGTTGTATCTCACTGTGGTTTTGATTTGTATTTCCCTGATGCCAAGTGATGTTGAGCACTTTTTTATATGTCTGTTGGCCATTTGCATGTCTTCCAGAAACCGATATTGTACTATATAACTAAGTAAATTTTAAATTAAAAAATAAGAGAAAGAAAGAAAGAAGCCCATGCACATGATCAATTAACCTATGATGAAGGAGGCAAGTATATGCAATGGAGAAAAGATGGTCTCTTCAATACATGATATTGGGATAACCAGATTGCTACATGTAAAGGAATGAAACTGGACCACTATTTTCCATCATATACAAAAATAAGTTCATAATGGATTAAAGACATGAATGTAAGACTGAAAACCATAAAACATCTAGAAGAAAACATTAGCAGTAAGCACTTTAATATCAGTCTTGGCAATATTTTTTTGAACAAACCTCCACAAGTAAAAGTAACAAAAACTAAAATAAATAAATGAGATTACATCAAACTAAAAAGGCCTTGCACAGCCATCCACAAGAACAAAGGAAGCCATCAATAAATGGACAACCTACTGAATGGGAGAAGATATTTGAAAGCCATATATCCAATAAGACATTAACATCCAAAATATTAACTTACACAATTAATATTTTTTAGACCCAATTAAAAATGGGCAGAGTACTTGAATAGACATTTTCCAAAGAAGACATACAGACTGGCAATAGACACATGAAAAGAGGTTCAACACCAGGAAATGCGAATCAAAACCACAATGCGATGCCACCTCACACTGGTCAGATTGACTATTATCAAAATGACCAAAAATAACAAGCGTTGGCAAAGATGTAGAGAAAAAGGAACTCTTGTGCACTGTTAGTGAGAATACAAACTGGTGTAGAATATAAACTGGGGTAGCCACCACTACACCAGATACCAGAGGTGTAGTCCACTGGTATAGACTGTGGAAAACAGTCTGGAGGTTTCTCAAAAAATTAAAAACAGAACTATCATATAATCCAGCAATTTTCCTTCTGGGTATAAGAAAACAAAAACACCAATTTGAAGACATACATGCGCTCCTATGTTTATTGCAGCATTATTCACAATAGCCAAGATACAGAAGCAACCTAAGTGTTCATCAACAGATGAATGGATAAATAAAATGTGAGATATATATATATTTGTATATGTATATGTACAAATATACACATGAAATATTAGCCACAAAAAAGAATGAAATTTTGCCATTTGGGCAATATGGATGGACCTAGAGTCTATTATGGTAAATGGAATAAGTCAGAAAGAGAAAGACAAATCTCATATGATTTCATTTATATGTGGAATCTAAAACACAAAAACAAACAAAACACAGATTCAGATACAGGAAACCAACTGTTGGTTACCAGAACAGAGAGGACTTAGGGAAATGGGCAAAATAGATGAAAGGGCATTACGAACTTTCAGTTGTAAAATAAGTCATAAGGATGGGGCACCTAGGTGACTCAGTCAGTTAAGCATCTGCCTTCTGCTCAGGTCATGATTCCAGGGTCCTGGGATAGAGCCCCACATCAGGCTCCTTGCTCAGTGGGATGCCTGCTTCTCTCTCTCCCTCTCCCCCTGCTTGTGTTCCCTCTCTTGCAGTGTTTCTGTCAAATAAATAAATAAAATCTTTAAAAAATAGTAATAAAATAAAATAAATCATGAGGATATTAATTTAGAGCATATGGAATATAGTCAATAATATTGTAATGACTGTGTGGCAACAAATGGTAACTATGAGGATCATCATATATCATAATAATATAAAAATATCAAATCACTATGTATACCTGAAACTAATAGGATATTGCATGTCAATTATACTTCAACAACAAAAAATTGAAGTGTGTAAGATACATGCCAGATTTAAATACTTAATGTGAAAAGAAAAGAATGTGTAATATCTGATTTAAATATTTTATACTGATAAACATTAAATGATGATGATATTTTTGACAGATTAAGATATTTCATTTTTACTTTTTAAATTATTAGAAATTTATATATTGATTGTATTATATTTCTAAGATAGTCTAGCATTATTGATATTATGCAGATTCTTAAACATGGAAGTTATATAAATATATAATTGTTCATTTGGTCATTGCTTTAGGTGTGATAATAGTATTGTGGTTATGGTTTTTTTTAATAGTCTTTATCTGGTAGAGCTAGATTGGAAATATGTAGAGACCTTATTATATTATGACTGGGATTTACTTTGAAGCAATGTGAAGGGGGTAAGTGAGTAAGAGTATAGATATATAAGGCTGACTGTGAGTTGATCATGTTGAAACTGGTGAATATTGAGTTCAGCGCATTAGTCTCACCACTTTTGCATATGTTTGACATTTTCCATGATACAAAAAGTTAGAAGAGGCCAACGTCAGGGTGGAGCTACAACAGTGAACTTCCTTTTACGAAGAACAAGATAAGGTGGGGGGGGGAGCGGTTACTTGGTGACGGACATTAAGGAGGGCATGTGCTGTGATGAGCACTGGGTATTACACACAACTGATGAATTACTGAACACTACATCTAAAAGTAATGATGTACTATATGTTCACCAACTGAATTTTAAACAAACAAACAAATAAGTAAATAAAAAGAAGAGCAAGATAGCAAGTAATGTGCCATGTCACAGAAACCCAGCCAGTCATGCTTTATTAGAGATTCCCTTAGTGGCACCCTATGCCTGATCTCAAGTCCTCCTTCTATACTCAAACTCCTTTCTGCTATTTGCTCTTACTTTGAAAATGCATCCTTGACTTAACTCTCTTATCCCAGATCCTTCTGATGATGGACCTTAATTTTGTAAGTCAGTGACTATTGCTGGGTACTAATCACCCCAAAATTTGTTGGATTAAAACAACACCAATCATTTTCTCATTATCTCTCATGGTTTGAGCAGACTGAGCTGGCAAGTTCTCAGTCTATCGCATGGCTACAGTTAGGAGGTGATGGAGCCTGGGGCCATCTGAAATGTTGGCTGTTGGTTGGGATGTCAGCTGAAGCTGTCAGCCAGCACACCCACATGCCACATGTGACCTGGCTTTCCTCAGAGCACGGTGGCAAGGTTCCAAGAGCCAGCAACCCTGTAGAATCCCAGGTAGGAAGTCTATATGCTTTATGACCAAGTTTAGGAAATGACTTCAACCACAGCCAACAGACACCCACATTCAAGGGGAGAAAAATACATCACACCGCTTGCTGGTAGAAGTGTCAATGTCATATTAGAAGATGTGCATGTAAAGTGGACATCATGTTGCAGCCATCTTAGAAAATTAAGTCAGCCATACTTCAGCTTCCCCTTGGTATGTACATCCCCCCCCACCCTGGTGCTGACCAGTTTCCAATTATCAGCAAGCCAAAGTGTACTTTCCCACTTAGAACTATCATCCATCTGGCCTGCTCAGCTTGCAGATTCCCCATGGCAAATCATTCCAGCACTGGTGTTGCCTGCTCCCAGAGTGCTGGCTCTACCCTTTACCCCTCACCATACCTCCCTCATCTCCAGCCCATTTCAAAATATATAAGGACATAACATTAGCATATAATACTGCTCACATGGAACGCTGCTCACACACTCTAAAAAATACTTCACCTTTACAAACATGATCCAAGAAATACAAACAGGCAGATATGAAATATGGTGGTGATAGACATGCTTAATTAAGTTTTAAAACTATTCAATGACATGTTTGTGTCATTATTATAACATTCACTTTTATTAACAATAAAAGTCCTCAATGTCAATAATTCTACAAGAGCTCTTACTTTTAAGTAGGTTCCTTTTACCAGAAACATTGTGGCACCCTCTGCTGTCAGGAAACAAAGTTTAAAGGTAACTGAGGTTCATTTTCCCTAAAGGATTCTCCAGCATCCTTTAACCATAGGCTGTTAATCATCTTATCCAGATGTAAAAGCATAAATCAGAGGCAGTGGGGAATTATGGGGCTTAATTCAGGCAAGAAGTAAAGAATGAAAATCTAATCTGTGTGTAGTTTAATGGTAATAAGTAAGAGAAGAGCTAGGTAGAGAATCTCAAGAGGTAGCAGATATCACAGACATCACAATATAGCTATCTTTGTCTAAACCTTTTATATAAATTAATCTTGACAAATTACCCATGAAACACAGAAAGGTTAAATAAGTTGCCCAAGGTCATGCAGCAAGTAAGTGGCTGAGCCAGGATATAAACCCCAGCAATCTGTTTCCAGAGCCTGTGACCTTAACCACTCTTCTTTACTGCCTAATAAACAAGGATGATTATTAATGGGGAGGGACTTCTTTAAATATATCAAGAATTATTATTAGGTATTATTGCCCTTGCCTAAAAGAAAACTGATTACCAGGAAAATTACTTGCTTCATACTAAGCAGAAAAATTAGGAGATAATCCAGGTCTCCTATTCACAAGCTGTTCTAAAGTTTGGAAGGTTCTTTTCCCTTCTAAATATAGGAAAGTTCTAAAGCCGTTCTAAAGTTTGGAAGGTTCTTTTCCCTTCTAATATAGGAAATCTAAATATAAGAAATCTGTTCTTAAAGAACAAATGTATTACCAAAGTTACTCATCCCTGAGAACATTCTCTTAGAAAGGCAAACTGCATGGAAAAGATTAAATGTAATCCCAAAGAAAAAGAAAGTCTGGCAATTCTGGACAGAAATGATTTATAAGTTGCCAGATGCTTCCACCTGGGAATCAGACACCCTATAGAACCATCCAGCTGAGTAAGGGGGCAGGTTCCCGAGCTGGCTGAGATAATGAATATAATCTTCCCCCATGCTGAACTTTGAACAAAATGTATTACCATGACCCCCAAGGTAATGTCCCTCATCATAATCTCACGAAAGATTATCAGCTGCTTTCACGAAGAGAATGGATTCCTCCCACAACAAGCTCAAGGCTTACACAACTGGACTGATTCATCCACCACCCAACCAGTCAGCTGAGTAGATAGTCACTCAGATCCAAAGCCTGGTTCACTTGCCAAGTGAAACCTGTATGGAGGCAGTAGAAAAAGCCTTTCTTCATAAAGGACAGAACAATGGGTTCCTAGCCTCCTCCAGGAAAAAGGGAGTCCAACAAATCTGAACCAAGATGAAAATTATGAATCCAGGGTGTTGGAGAGCTCTGGGCTGCAGGCTGAAAAGAACAGGACCAAAGTCCTAGTACGATGCTGGGAGAACCTCACGGCCTGAGGCCCTCTAGGCAGAGCAAGCAGCAAGGCCATGAGTCCCTGGGCTGACTCCCAAGCCCCCTTCAGTCAGCACCCAGATGATAATGGTAGAGCCTAGACTCTGTTCTAATCTTGGAGATGGGGACACTGGTACATTTGCTGGGAGCACATGCTGCAGACCACCTAGATGCTGCAGTCATGAAGACAAGGAGCCCAATGTCCACCGAGCGCTCAGTGTGCACCAGGCACTATCTAGTGCTTTATCTCATTTAAACCTCACAACACAAATCTTACACGATTGTTACTACTACCCTTATTTTATTTATTTTTTTTAAAGATTTTATTTATTTGTTAGAGAGAGCGAGCAAGCACAGTTAGAGTGGCAGGCAGAGGCAGAGGGAGAAGCAGGCTCCCTGCCAAGCAAGGAGCCCGATGTGGGACTCGATCCCAGGACGCTGGGATCATGACCTGAGCTGAAGGCAGCTGCTTTTAACCAGCTGAGCCACCCAGGCGTCCCTACTACCCTTATTTTAGAGAGTAAAAAGTCTGGATAGTTAAGAACTGACCCAAGGTCACAAGACAGTGTGATGTCAGATGGAAAGAATTTGTACTTCTGTCTCTCTGCTTCCAAAATCCCAAGCTACTTCTATTATATCAAGCAGTTCATGTAACAAACAATTCATAACATTGAGTAACTCCGAGTGGCCCTCCCCTGACATTTTAGACTAGATCAGAAGCCCAAATGTTTGGATCTACAAATACACCTGATTGCAATGCCCAGCTATGACACTGGGAAGTATGGTTTGGAGGAGATACCTCTTCTATTTACTCCTCCAGGTTTTTCCTCCTTCCCCCATAGTCCTCATGTCTCCCTTTCCCAAACCCAGTCATCTCTCTGAATCATTTTGACAACCCTATTTATTTTAGCCTCAACATATATTTGCTGAGCCTCAGGGGAAATAATGGTGCAGAAAATCAAGAGAAAGTCTTCCTTTGCAGGCCTTCACAGAAAGCCCGGGTAAGGAAATTTAAGTTTTCTGGGCTTCGGTTTGAACAAGCAAAACCAGAGTGGGTTGGACTATATGGTCTTCTAGCTTCAAAGTCTGTAATTCCATTATTTTAAACAAATCTGTTAATCTTCATGAGGAAATGGCCCTAAAGAAATATATCAACTTACAAACAAAAAGGTCAAAAGAAAGGGATAGATTAATTCTAACAAATACTGCACTTCACCTAGGACAACATGATTTGATTAAAAAAAAAAAAAAGTACTCAGACTTAACACCAGCCAGCACTGCTTCCCTCTCAAAATGACAGAGTGGAAGGTGGGTCTTGCTGGTGCCACAGCTCACACCATCCCCGAAGGTCAGGCCAATTTTACAGTCTGTACCAGACAGAGGTTATTCATCTCTTCCTCTACAAATTACATTCAGCCCACAAGGGTTACCTAGATCCAGATTATCTTCTATCCAAAGATTGCCAGGAAGTAGGATTGCCTCAGGGTCTTTGAAGGATTTCTCTATATTCTTGCAATATTTAGAGTTCAGTGCTCCTCTCCCCACGACAGAGCCTCCCCTATAGAGGCACACCTGTAGCCTGCGACCTTATGGGTAAACTCAACTGAGAACAAGGAAGAGCAAGCTAAGTTCGGCCTGATTCCAAGCCATAATCCCCTTTCCAGCTTTAGCAGCAATATCTGACTCTCATATTTGCTTCTCAATTTATTAAAACTTGATTCAGAACTCAAGGAATATAACCCTTTAAAACTTTAAGAGAAAGCACAGATCATATTAAGTTCAAAGTCAAACATTGTATGAGATGCTCTAAAGGAAACTAGAATTCAACAAGGGACATTAACATGTAAATAACCTAAGCAAGGCAGACTGGAAGGAATGCCAACCAGAGATTTCAAGCATATGTTATTGTGATGCCAAGTGGGAGGTGGGGAAAAGGGGGTGGGGACAACAGCCCAGGGCATTCAGGGCTGGATTTCTAAAAATCCTTTGGTGGATGTTGTAACCAGGCCCTGGGAGAAGACCCAGAACGATCCCTGCTTTTCAGGGTTCTCCAGGCCCCAGCAGGCAGGCTTAGTTCCTCAGGGTCCCTACACACTTGAGGATGAGGAGCCAATGGCCACGCTCCACCTAAATCCACTCTACTGGCAATGGCTGCAGTTCCAGGAGCCTCTAGACAGGCAAAAGAGCTGTTTGCCATACTTAGCTCATTCTGAATTCTGATTCCAGAAAAACAGAACACAATGCACGTGAGATGAGGAAAAGGACAAAGAGTAAAAACGGGACAGAAGTTGGTACCACGTTGGCGAATAAGAAGTTTGACTCTAATTTGAATATATGTTGTTTGTGTCTAGGGGGAGAAACTGCAACCAGCCTGGAGCTTTAATCTTGATCAGAGAATTACAGGAATAGACACTTGGCATGCCTAAGTAACATCCTCTGGGCAAGGGCAATCCTCAGTGAACTGAGGAATGGCAGGTGCCCCACCAGGGACCCAGTGTATCACATATCACAGACTGAGCCTCCGTTAGTTGACATCCATACGAATCTAAGTTTAAGTGCCTGTTCTAAAATAGAAGGCATACAAGTCACAGGCTTACGCACCTCCCAAAGATCCTATTTTTGTGGATCCCTGTGTGGCAGAACCAAGCCAAGAAGTTATCTTGAAAAGTCTGGTTCCCAGGACTCCTTCCTTATTGAGCCACTTACTAACACTAAGGTTAGAATTCAGCCAAGGCACTCCTGCAGCATGTTCTGTCAGTCACACGTCCATCTCCCCCAGGCCAGGAACAGTTCGAGGTCATTTATGGTCTTGCTCATTTTCTTTTTTTATAACAAGCTCTACGCACTGTGTCTGGCACATAACCAGAGCAAAATAATTTTTGGTAAATGAGGTAAATGAACAGATGGACGTAACAATCAGATTCCAGCATGACTTCATTTCTGTCTTCTAGTTTGAGAAAGGTATGACACCATCACACTTCAATCAGTATGTCTCAGTGTTAAACACTTGGGCCATGGGGAAGTCTCAACCAATTTATATATATATGTATACACACACTTCTATCAGATTCTTTTGTATGATGAAAACTTAGGAACAAGATTTTAACCTCACTAGAACTTCAATAAATTCTTATGAGCAAGATATGAGATGAAAACTCCCATCACTGTCCTTTCAGAATGTAATACTCTCTCTCACCCTAATCAGCTCATTGCTTCCTCTTTTGTCCCACATAAGTCAACTGCTAGAAAGCTTTCAGTAACTTTATTTGTACCCCGACCCAGACCTAGATTTATCTACAAGAAGCTTTATAAACTGTTTCATAAACAATGTTGAAATGAGGGGGAAAGCAAAAATTGAACTATAATAAAGGAAATGCCAAGTACTTTAAAACTGGTAAAAAGTGCTTATCATTTAGAAGAGAGGTTACAAAAGAATTCTGGATATTAATCAGTATTCATGGAAAAGGTAAACTTTGAGCTGGACTATGAAGCAGCAGCAGGCCTTTGACAACTACATTTTTCTAAGAATGACTGTCCCGTGAAGGAACCGTATGCACAAAGGAGCAAAAATTCAGAAGCCATGTGTTTTAAATATATATATAAATAAATAATGAGAAATAAAACAGAAAAGATAAAATCGGAACAATATTGTAAAGATCTCAAAGTAAAGAATCTGGGCTTAATCAAATAAATAAATCTAAGCTTAGAAAAAGCAATCTGGCAAGATGGATAAATAAGGGGAAACAAAGTGAAATCGGATATAAGATAACCAGGTAGGTGTAAGACTATTACGGGAATGAAAAGGGGTGTGTTTGAACAAACCAAAAAAAGCAGGCCTGCCCAAAGGTGGCATATAATCTAAAGGATTAACTGGACAGATACAAGGGAAAGAATCCACATGAAAATGACAGTAAGAAACAAGTCCACTGAAGGAGCAAGACGGCAGAGCCGAGGAGTGCATTCTCAGCTCGGGGATTACCTTAAACCATGATCCAGGGCAGTTAGGCCACTGCTCTTTGGGCAGCGACCCCACAAGTGGCAAATCTGGGGAGACTCACCTTCCTCCTACAGGAGGAGGGGTGCAGGAGCATGCAGCAGGAATCTGCTGGGTTTGGGGACTCCAAATGGGACTTTGCGCCAGAGACAGAAATGCTCAGTCACAGGCCAGGTGAGCACGTAGGGCGGCTGGAGACCAGGGAGACAAGAGGGATTGAGAGCTTTTCTCTGAGGGCACACTGAGGAGTCGGGCCCTGAGATCTCAGTTCCTATGGGGCCAGGGATTGGGAGGCCACCCTTTTCATTCCCATCCTCCAGAGCTGTACAGAAAGCTTTCAGGGAACAAAACTGAGCAGATTACTTAGCCTGACCCCTGGCAAGGGCAGTACAATTCCGCCTCAGGCAAAGACATTTGAGAATCACTGCAATAGGCCCCTCCCCCAGAAGATCAGCAAAAACATCCAGCCAAGACCAAGTTCACCAATCAGTAAGAACTGCAGAACTCCAGAGCGAGGGAAAAGCAGCACATAGAATTTGTGGCTTTTTCCCCAAGATCCGTTAGTCTTTCAAAGTTAATTTTTTTTCCTAAGGATTTTATTTATCTGAAAGAGAATGAGAGACCATGAGTAGAGGGAGAGTAGGAAGCAGACTCCCCACTGAGCCAGAAGCCTGATGCGGACTCAATCCCAGCACCCTGGGATCACGACCTGAGCCAAAGGCAGACACTCAACTGACTGAGCCACCCAGGCACCCCTCAAAGTTAAATTTTTTTAGTTTTATTTTTTTCTTATTCTATCTTTTTAATTTTTCCTCCTTCCTATTTTAACATTTTTAAACTATTTTATCTAATCAATACGTTTTTTAAAATCTTTTTAAATTTTCATTATTAGTTATATTTTATCCCTTCATTGTATTAAACCTTATTTCTTGTATACATATAGGATTTTTTTTTCTTTAAAATTTTGGGATACAATTTCTTCTAATCAAAATATACCTTAAATCTAATGCATAGCTTTGTCCTAGTCTCCAGTCTGATCACATTCTTTCCTCTTTTTTTTTCTTTTTTCAACAAACTTCTTATCAATTCCTTTTTTAAAATCTTTTTTAATTTTCATCTTTACACTCATATTCCATCCCATCATCGTGTTTACCCTTATTTTTGTATACATATGTTCTTTTAAAATTTTGGGAGGTAGTTTCTTCTAACAGACCAAAATACACCCAAAATCAAGTGTGTGGATCTGTTCTATTCACCAGTTGAATTTTTTTTTTCTTTTTCTTTTTTTGCCCTTTTCTTCTCCCCCTGGTTTCAGGTCTCTTCTGATTTGGTTAATGTATATTTTTCTGGGGTTGTTGCTACCCTTTTAGTATTTTGTTCTCTCACTCATCTATTCTTACCTAGATAAAATAATAAGGTGGAAAAACTCACCACAAAAAAAGAAGAGGGAGTACTGACAGCTAGGGACCTAATCAATACAGACAATAGGGAACTAGAGTTCAGAATGATGATTATCAAGGTGCTAGCTGGGCTCAAAAAAAGCATGGAAGATATTAGAGAATCCCTTTCTGAGGAAATTAAATCCCTTTCTGGAGAAATAGAAGAACTAGAATCTAAACAAGTTGAAATCAAAAAAGCTATTAATGAGGTACAATAAAAAAAGGAGGCTCTTACTCCTAGGATAAATGAGGCAGAAGAGAGAAATAGTAATACAGAAGACCAAATGATAGAGAATAAAGAAACTGAGCAAAAGAGAGACAAACCACTACTTGACCATGAGGGGAGAATTCGAGAGATAAGTGATACCATAAGAGAAAACAATATTAGAATAATTGGGATCCCAGAAGAAGAAGAAAGAGAGGGGCAGACAGTATATTAGAGTATATTATAGCAGAGAATTTCTCTAATTTGGCAAAGGGAGCAAGCATCAAAATCCAGGAGGCACAGAGAACTCCCCCCCTCAAAATCAATAAAAACAAGTCTACACCCCATCATCTACCTAATAGTGAAACTTACTAGTCTCAGTGACAAACAGAAAATCCTGAAAGCAGCTTGGAACAAGAGGTCTGTAACATACAACAGTAAAAATATTAGATTGGCAACAGACCTATCCACAGAGACCTGGCAGGCCAGAAAGGACTGGCATGATATATTCAGAGCACTAAATGAGAAAAATATGCAGCCAAGAATACTATATCCAGTAGACTGTCATTGAAAATAGGAGAGATAAAAAGCTTCAAGGACAAACAAAAATTAAAAGAATCTGCAAACACCAAACCAGCCCTACAGGAAATTTTGAAAGGGGTCCTCTCAGTAAAAAGAGAGCCTAAAAGTGACAGACCAGAAAGGAACAAAGAAAATATACAGTAACAGTCACCTTACAGACAATACAATGGCACTAAGTTCATATATCTCAATAGTTACCCTGAATGTAAATGGGCTAAATGTCCCAATCAAAAGAGACAGGGTATCAGAATGGATAAAAAACAAGACCCACTGATATGCTGTCTACAAGAAATTCATTTTAGACCCAAAGACACCTCCAGATTTAAAGTGAGAGGGTGGAAAACAATTTACCATGCTAATGGACATCAAATGAAAGCTGGAGTGGCAAACCATTAATCAGATAAATTAGATCTTAATCCAAAGACTATAAGGAGAGATGAGGAAGATATAGAGCAAGGGCACTATATCATACTTAAAGGGTCTGTCCAACAAGAAGATCTAACAATTGTAATTATCTATGCCCCTAACATGGGAGCAGCCAATCATATAAGCCAAGTAATAACAAAATCAAAGAAACATATCAACAATTATACAATAATAGTAAGGGACTTGGACACCCCCTCACTGAAATGGACAGATCATCTAAGCAAAAGACCAACAAGAAAATAAAGGCTTTAAGTGACACACTGGACCAAATGGACATCACAGATATATTCAGAACATTCCATCCTAAAGCAACAGAATGCACATTCTTCTCTAGTGCACAGGGAACATTCTCAAGAACAGATTACAACCAGGGTAACAAATCAGTTCTTAACTGGTACCAAAAGATTGAGATCATTCCCTCAATATTTCCAGACCACAACTCTTTGAAACTAGAAATCAATCGCAAGAGGAAAGTTGGAAGAACTCAAATACACTGAGGCTAAAGAGAATCCTAGTAAAGAATGAATGGGTCAACCATTAAAAAAAATTAATGGAAACAAATGAAAATGGAAACACAACCGTTCAAAATCTTTGTGACACAGCAAAGGCAGTCCTGAGAGGAAAGTATATAGCAATGCAAACCATTCTCAAGAAACAAGAAAGGCTTCAAGTACACAACCTAACCCTACACCTAAAGGAGCTGGAGAAAGAATAGCAAAGAAAGCCTAAACCCAGCAGGAGACATCATAAAGATCAGAGCAGAAATCAATGAAATAGAAACCAAAAGAACAGTAGAACAAATCAACAAAACTAGGAGCTGATTCTTTGAAAGAATTAATAAGATTGATATACCCCTGGCCAGACTTACCAAAAAGAAAAGAGAAAGGACCCAAATTAATAAAATCATGAATGAAAGGAGAAATCACAACCAACACCAAAGAAATAAAAACAATTATAAGAACATATTATGAGCAACTGTACACCAGCAAATTTGACAATCTGGAACAAATGGATGCACTCCTAGAGACATACAAACTACCAAAACTGAACCAGGAAGAAAGAGGAAAACCTGAACAGACCCATAACCAATAAGGAGATTGAAGCAGTAATTGAAAATCTCCCAATAAAAAAGAGTCCAGGGCCAGACAGCTTCCCAGGGGAATTATACCAAACATTTAAAGAAGAATTAATATCTGTTCTCCTGGAACTGTTCCAAAACATAGAAATGGAAGGAAAACTTCCAAACTCATTTTATGAAGCCAGTATTACCTTGATCTGAAAACCAGACAAAGACCCCATGAAAAAGAAGAATTACAGGCCAATATCCCTGATAAACATGGAGGCGAAAATTCTCACCAAAATACTAGCCAATAGGATCCAACAGTACATTAAAAGGATTATTCACCACAAGCAAGTGGGATTTATTCCTGGGCTGCAAATTTGGTTCAACACCCACAAATCAATGTGATACAATACATTAATAAAAGAGAAAAAGAACCATATGATACTCCCAACAGATGCTGAAAAAATTTGACAAAGTACAGCATCCTTTCTTGATCAAAACTCTTCACAGTGTAGGCATAGGGGGTACATACTTCAATACCAACAAAGACATCTATGAAAAACCCACAGTAAATATCATTCTCAATGGGGAAAAACTGAGAGCTTTTCCCCTAAGGTCAGGAACATGGTAGGGCTGTCCACTATCACCATGGCTATTCAACATAGTACTAGAAGTCCTAGCCTTGACAATTAAACAACGAAAAGAAATAAAAGGCATCCGAATTGGAGAAGTCAAACTCTCACTCTTTGCAGATGATATGATACTTTATTTGGAAAACCCAAAAGACTCCACTCAAAACTGCTAGAACTCAAAAGTGTCAGGATTTAAAACCAGGGGCGCTTGGGTGGTTCATTGGGTTAAGCCTCTGCCTTCGGCTCAGGTCATGATCTCGGGGTCCTGGGATTGAGCCCTGCATCGGGCTCCCTGCTCAGTGGGGAGCCTGCTTCCCCCTCTATCTCTGCCTGCTGCTCTGCCTACTTAAGACCTCTCTCTCTGTGTCAAATAAATAAATAAAATATTTTTAAAAATAAAACCAATGCACAGAAATCAGTTGCATTTCTATACCCCAACTACAAGATGGAAGAAAGAGAAACTAAGGAGTTGATCCCATTTACAATTGCACCCAAAATCATAAGATACCCAGCAATAAACCTAACCACAGAGGCAAAGAATCTATCAGAAAACGATAGAATACTCATGAAAGAAATTGAGAAAGACACAAGGAAATGAAAAGAAAGTTCCATATTCATGAACTGGGAGAACAAATATTGTGAAAATGTCTATGCCACCTAGAGCAATCTATACCTTTAATGCAATCCCTATCAAAATACCATCAATTTTTTTCAAGGAAATGGAACAAATAATCCCAAAATTTATATTGAACCAGAAAAGATCCTGAAAGGCCAGAGGAATGTCAAAAAGAAAATCAAAGCTGGCGGCAGAACAATTCCAGACTTCAGGCCCTAGTACAAAGCTGTAATCAACAAGATAGTACGGTATTGGCACAAAATCAGACACATAGATCAATGGAACAGAATAGAGAGCCCAGAAATGGACCCTCAATTCTATGGTCAACAGTTCTTCAACAAAGCAGGAAAGAATGTCCAATGGAAAAAAGACAGTCTCTTCAACAAATGGTGTTGGGAAAATTGGACAGCCACATGCAGAAGACTGAAACTGGACCATTTCCTCACACTACACACAAAAATAGACTCAAAATTGATAAAGACCTCAAAGTGAGACAGGAATCCATCAAAATCCTTGAGAAGAACACAGGCAGCAACCTCCCTGACCTCAGCTGCAGCAACTTCTTCCTAGAAACATTGCCAAAGGTAAGGGAAGCAAGGGAAAAAATGAACTGTTGGGACTTCATCAAGATCAAAAGGTTTTGCACAGCAAAGGAAACAGTCAACAAAACCAAAAGACAATTGACAGAATGGGAGAAGATATTTGCAAATGACATATCAGATGAAGAGTTAGTATCTAAAATCTATAAAGAAACTCATCAAACTCAACACCCAAAGAACAAATAATCCAATCAAGAAATGGGCAGGAGGCATGAACAGGCATTTCTGCAATGAAGATATCCAAATGGCCAACAGACACATGAAAAAGAGCTCAACATCACTCACATCAAGGAAATACAAATCAAAACCACAATGAGATACCACCTCACACCAGTCAGAATGGCTAAAATTAACCAGTCAGGAAACAACAGGTGTTAGTGAAGATGCAGAGAAAGGGGAACCCTCCTCTATGCTGTGGTGCAGCCACATTGGAAAACAGTATGGCGGTTTCTCAGAAAGTTGAAAACAGAGCTGCCTCCGGCCAAGCAATTGCACTACTGGGTATTTACCCTAAAGATAGAAATGTAGTGATCTGAAGGGGCACAATGCACCAGAATGTTTATAGCAGTAATGTTCACAGGAGCCAAACTATGGAAAGAACCTCGATGTCCATCAACAGATGAACGGATAAAGAAAATGTGCTATATATACACAAGAGAATACTATGAAGCCATCAAAAAAAAAGAAATCTTGCCATTTGCAACAAGGTGGATGGAACTAAAGGGTATTATGCTAAGCGAAATAAGTCAATCAGAGAAAGACAATTATATCTCTCCGATATGAGGAATTTGAGAGGCAGGGTGGGGAGTTGTGGGGGTGGGGAGAAAAAAATGAAACAAAATGGGACTGAGGAGGGAAACAAACCATAAGAGACTCTTAATCTCACAAAACAAACTGAAGGTTGCTGGGTGGTAGGGAAGGAGGGCCAAAGAGTGGCTGGGTTATGGACATCAGGGAAGGTATGTGCTATGGTGAGTGCTATGAAATGTGTAAGCCTGATGATTCACAGGCTTGTACACCTGGGGCAAATAATACATTATATGTTAATAAAGAAAAAAAGAAAACGAAACAAGTCCACTTTGTAAGAAATAAATTCAGTGAATATAAGGCAAATAGCAAAAAGTTTTAAGAGAATTTAAGCAGAGATAAAGAAATGGAATAAAGAATGAACAACCATTTCAAATTAATTAATTGATCTCAAGTTAATTTATTCACTACTGACCATCTATTAAGTGCCAAGCACTTATAAAACAGGATCTTGGCTCCGCAGTACTCACACTCGTTTTTATTCATGACCAAAACTTGAAAGAAGTTACAAGAAAATTAAACATGTATACACTATAAAAAATGTTTTAGTAGAAAAAGGCCTGGTTTTAAATCTATGATGCCATAAACACACTTCAAATATGCACTTGTTAGCCCTGTACTAGTTAAGATGATTCTAAAAGCTACAAGAGATAAAAACAACTTCATATACACTCTTGAAAGATAAAAGGAACCAAGTGAGTTTCTGTGTACCAAGAAATTCATTAACATATTGAATTATGGCTTTTAAAATAAGTACACACTAGATACAAATTCTGTGGCAGGGCAACCTGACTTATTTCAGAGACAAGTCTGCTATACGTTATTTCACAGACAATTCTACCGTACTTAAAGTCAGAGTAAGGGTTTAACATTTCTTTATGCTTTTTTAAAGTCTCTAAATAGAAAAAGAAAAAGCAATGAAGTTAAATGTTAAAATGTTAACAGTATTTACCTCTGGAAGATGAGATTGTGAGTTTTTCACCTTTTTTTTAATATTTCCTACAATAGATATTTTTGAAATTAGAAAAAGCCAAAAAATATTAAGGTTACCCATCTGAAAACTGCTTCAAGCACATGACTGGATGTAAACAAGCGATTACATATAAATCTTCCATTATTTTGGACAAATTTGGATCCTGAGTTGAAGATATAATTAGATTTTGAATTAAAGTATCTAAAAATGGACAGTCT
>RCUC01097964.1:0-12496 GCA_003697995.1 Taxidea taxus jeffersonii | reverse complement strand
GTTAAAGTCCTTTCTAACTTCCTTAAGCTGCAGCATTAAATGCAGAGTCTCTTCTTAGTGAGCCCAGTTTGTTCTGACCCAACTTTCTGTTCCTTCCACCACTATCCCATACCCTTAATATCTATTCCCAACATGTTCCCAGATTTCTCCCAGTATAATTTGGAAAACTCAAGCAGTTCTTCTGCAGTTGGTGCATGTCCCCATAGGTCACACTTTGTACCTCATCTTTAAGGGCTTTCTGGGACTCAAGTCTAGTTACAGGTCTAGAAACAAAGAGGGGTAGTGAGTAGGGGTTAGTTCTGGGGAGAATCAGTATTGTCTTGCATAACAGCTTCCTGAGGGGAGGTCATTGCTGTCTCCTCAGATGACAAGTGTTCATCCCCTCAGACAGAGGAGAAGCAGCTCACCTCTGGAATGCAAAGACCTATTTCACTAATAAAGAAGAATTAGTGAAATTCTCACTCAGAATTTAGGGGCTCATTGTCACCAGCCTCATCAGAGTTCTCCCACATATCCCCATTTCAACTTTCAGGATTCCATTCCTTCCCAACCAGTTTTCCCACTTTAATAATAAACATGCTATGAACACAACAGAAGCTTTCAGGTCATTTATTCAGTGCTGGAGCTGAGAATTTGAATTCCTGAGCTCCTCCCTTTCTTTCCCCACTTTGTAAAGTAACATTAGGAACAACCGATCAATCCCATTATATTTGTTAGTTTGACAGAAGTGTTTAATAGTATCATATACACAGTCACTCAGATTGTTGCTTCTTTTAAGTGGGTTATTAGGACCCATTGGTGATATTGTGTGTGTCTCTATTGCAAGATTATGCCTTTGGCCATCAGCGATCTTTACAACCATAAGTAGAGTCATTAGCATCTTTAAATCTGATCAGATTAGAGAGCCTATTCCAGAAACCACACTTCAGGAACTTATCCTCAAAACTGTTCCTCTAGGGGTGCCTGGGTGGCTCAGTGGGTTAAAGCCTCAGCCTTCGGCTTGGGTCATGATCCCAGGGTCCTGGGATCGAGACCCACATCAGGCTCTCTGCTCCTTGGGGAGCCTGCTTCCTCCTCTCTCTCTGCCTGCCTCTCTGCCTACTTTTGATCTCTGTCAAATAAATAAATAAAATCTTAAAAAAACAAACAAACAAAAAAAACTGTTCCTCTAGAACCACTCTCAGTTCCAAAATCTGTCTTAGTTGCATTCTCCAGAGAAACAGAACCCATAGAATGTTTATTTCCATTTCTGTCTCTGTCTCTAACTCTATAAGGTACTTATTATAAGAAATGGGCCTCAGGTGATTGTAGGGCTGACAGGTCCCAAGATCTATGGGTCAGTCAGCAAACTGGAGACCCAGAAAGCCATTGCTTCAGTTCCAGTTTGAAGCCTGGCTTGAGACCTAGGAAGAGTCAATTCAGTTTTAATTCAAAGGCAGGAAAAATTCTTCCTTACTTGTGGGAGTATGAAGTTTTTTCTTTTTAGACCTTCAACTGATTGGACGAGGCCCATCCACACTGGGAGGGTCACTGGGGAGGGCAATCTGTTCTACTTAATCTACCAATTCAATGGCATCTAGAAACACCTTCACAGACACAACCAGAATAATGTCTGACTAAATGTCTGAACATCTTCTTGGCCAATCAAGTTGATACATTGAATTAATCATCACAATCCCCAACTCTTGCCTAGTACCTGATACATCACGATGCCACCAAATGCTTATCCAAGTGAACTGAGCATACAGAACATTGTGTATAAAAAATACTGACCCATTTTGAAATTTGGTTGTAACTGATAAAATGTCTCACAACATATGTTTTGAAATGATTGGTACATATCCATAGATGCATCCGGACTTAGCTTGTCACAATGTGCTAAGTACAAGAGACCACGTGGGAGCTAGTTTCTCTTCAGAGGGCTCAGGACCTTTTGGTCTAGTTAATGAGTCAAAGAAAAAGTTGAAATGTAGACTGGGGAGTTGGGGAAGTCCCCTTAAGAAAGTGACATTTCCATCCAGACCTGAAGGATGACTATCAGGTCATTGTTTTTCTATAATTGTGAAAAATGAGAAAAGAGCCAGAGATCTATCAACCTCCAAACTACACACCACACAACGGTTGCCCTTGCACCAGCTCCCAGTGGAGGCATTGCAGCTGGGGGCCCTGCACATATGCTCCCAGAGGTAAGCTGCTGGGTCCTTTCTGAGTGTATGCATGGAGAAAACCGGTCGTGTTTCACGTTTTCCTTCATACTGTGAAGTATTACGTAAAACTTCTTTCATGAGGGTGAATCGTGCTTCCCAACAGAAGAACTAAGTCAAAATTTTACGTGGACCTGGTCCATCCAACTCATTTATAGAGCCTTTTGGCAACATGTGCAACCAAAGCTTTACTCGGCACATACCCTTTGCCTTTAGGTGACTTTACTTTCAGTTTTTTGTTGTGGTAAATGTAGATGTACAAAAAGATATGGATCACCACCCAAAAAGAGTAACCCTGGGAGGTGATGGATGTGTTTCTTAGCTTGATTGTGGGAAATATTTCACATTGTGTATACATATCAAATCATAACATTGTACACCTTAGGTAGATACTTTTATTGGTCAATTATACCTCAGTAAAGCTGGGGAAGATAATACTCATTCAAGAACTGTTGTATTAGAGAAAAGTTGGAAATAATGTAAATATCAACTCTAGGGGGCAGTTAGATCAGTTAAGGTCTATTCACTTAAGGAAATATTCCTCAGGTCTTAAAAATGATGTGCAGAGAACGAGGTAATGACAATCCACTTGGGAAATAACTAGATAAAAGCAAAAAGTGGACTGATAAAGCAGTGGGTAAATGATTAGTCCCCAGCAAATAGTAGGGACACTAAGAGCAGTTTTCAGGAACATGGGAGTTTCTTCAAGTTATCTTAGCTATTAAATACTTCAAAGCTGATGGCAAATGACAGGGGAAACCTAGTCAGTTCTAGAAAATGTACCATTATGTGCAGTTATTTTCCAAAATAAATTGTTTGATCTTGGATCAGGATAGGGCTTTTATGAAAGAAACACACGCGCGCACATCCGATGTCAGTTTCAATAATGGAGGGACTCAGAAGTCAATTCCGAGCAGGCTCAGATGTCTGGGCTCCTTTGTTCGCAAATGATTGTCCAGGTCCAAGTTGTACCACCGAAGATCATCCTTGGCAGGCTTAGGAGACTTTGTGCAGCCACACTGTCTTTCCTCCAGCTTTCGGTGTGTCTGCTGGAGTCCTGAGGTCTGCAGCCAGTCTGCACAGGGAAGCTCTGTGAAGCTCCAAGGGAAGGAGAGGGAGGCAAGAGGCAAGGGACTGAGATGGATGAGGGAAGCTAGTTCTGGCAGGTTGGGCTGGGAGGCAGGCAGCAGGAACAGTAAGGTGGGGTAAAACAGAGCAGGAGAAAAAGGGGATATCACAGATCATAGTTTTTAGCCTCTTAGAAAAAAATCTGCAACAGTTAAGAGATTTAGCTGGCGTAGGCTGCCATTTATCCCTTTGTGAAATATTGGCCACCCATCTCGTTTCTTGCAAACACAGCTTTGTGATGTAATAGAGGTGTACTTGTGTGTGTGATTTGGGGAAAGGGTGCCATATAAAGATTAGTAAAATATAGAACCAGCCTTCAGCAATCTTACCCATAATTTGAGAAGGAGGACCATATTCTGTGTAGGGTAGCTTCTTTATGCAGAGAGGGAAAGATATCTAACTCAGCAGGGGCATCGTGAAAGATATAATTTTATGTAAAGCACCAAAATCTACATTTGCATGGCAATTAACAGGCAATCAGTAAATGATGCTATTATTATTATTATTGTTATTACTCTTATTAGTACAGAAAGAGATAACATACAGGATCTCTCCTTGCATTCCCTTCCAGCTCACGTTGTTTTGAGGTAAGCAGGTATCTTCGGGCTTGAATATCAAAGGCTTTGCATACCAGAACCATTTCCTGTCTATTAAACTTCCAGGGCCACTATACCATATACTGGGTGGCTTAAATAATCAGCAATGCATTCTTTCAGAATCCTAGAGGGCAAGGCCATGTTCCATCTGAAGGCTCTAGCAAAGAATTCTTCCTTGCCTCATATCTTCTGGTGGTTTCTGGCAGTCCTTGGTGCTCCTTGGCTTATAAGGGCATCACACCAGTTTTTGCCTCCCTCTTCACATGGCTGTCTTCCCTTTCTGTGCCTCCGTGTTTCCAGTCACTGGATTTAGGCCCAGCCTAATCCAACAAGTTCTCATTTTAACTTCACTACACCCATGAAGACCTCATTTACAAATAAGGTCATATTCACAGGTATGGAGGATTAGGACTTAAACATATATTTTGGGTGGACACTGTTCAACCCACTACACCTACTTTTTTTTTTTTTAAAGATTTTATTTATTTATTAGTTAGAGAGAGAGAGAGAGCACAGGCAGACAGAGAGGCAGGCAGAGGCAGAGGGAGAAGCAGGCTCCTTGCCCAGCAAGGAGCCCGATGTGGGACTCGATCCCAGGACGCCGGGATCATGACCCGAGCCGAAGGCAGCCGCCCAACCAACTGAGCCACCCAGGCGTCCCCTACACCTACCTTTTGCTAAGGACCCTATCATTTGGTTAGATGCCTAGATTTAGAAGGATGAACTCTGGCTCAGGCTGGAAAAGGGAACACGTGACAGGACTGGCCACTTTCTTGGCCACAGTGATTGATTTAGATGTGGGTATTTATGTCCAAACCAGGCAATGAGAGTCAACACTGGCTTTTTTTTTTTTTTTTAAGTTTTTGTTTATTTATTTGAGAGAGAGGGAGAGCATAGAGAGAGAGAGTGAGACGGAGAAGCAGCCTCACCGCTAAGCAAGGAGTTCAATGTGGGACTCCATCCCAGAACCCTGGGATTGTGACTTGAGCCAAAGGAGATGCTTAACTGACTGAGCCACCCAGGTGCCCAACCTTGGCATTTTTATTGAATCTCTTATGGAGGAAACTTCTCTTCTGGCTGGGCTAATTTGGACAGATCAAAGCTCAGCCCTGTCTGTGGTTACATATGGACAAAACCTGTCTGTGAGTGAGGAAAGCTTGTAGGGCTTAATTTGGGCCCCTGGATCCTATTGTAACTGAACTCAGATACTTCTAACTTTTTCTGGGACATAAGCCAAAAATTCACTTTTTTTTTTCTTTTTTGCTTATGACACTTAGAATAACTCTTCTTTTACTTGTAAACAAAAAAAGCCCCAAATGATACACTGTATCATCTCATTCATATTTTTGTTTCTTCATGACAACATGTGTTGCATATCTAGGAGGCCATGCCATATACTAGTTCTTCTCTTCTCAAGAAGCTTACAACCTAGCATGGAGATGGACAAGGGCTATGGACCATACTGATTGACAGAATCAACATGGAGAAGTCACACTGCCTGGGTTCAGAGCCCACCTCAGCAATTACCAGCTGAGTAACTGTGGGCATGTTACTCACCCTCTCTCTGCCTGTGCTTCCTCATCTATAAAATAGGAACAGATTCATCTTTATCTTATGGGATTGCTATAAGGATTAAATGAATTAATATTTATAAAGTGCTTAGAACAATGCCTGACATTTCATAACAGCTATATAAGGGATTAGTTATTGTTACTAAGTGTTCTTCCTTGTGTCCCATAATGGCCCTATGAAGTTAATACTATTACCTCCATTTTACCAATAAAGAAATGAAAGCTAACTTCAGTCATACAGTGATTGTGTGGAACCCAGTTCATCCAATGGGAAAGAAACAAAATTGGATCCAGAGGGCAATGTCTTTGATACTTGACCATAGTCTCCTGTGGGTTGGGCATCTCAGTAGCAGCTCTGAGATCTTTTGGATACTGAACAATTCATGACAACAAAGGGCCTGATAGGTGGCTGGATTCTGGGAAAAGGGTCTCTGAAGGTATAAATATGTGCTTCCCCCCCCCAACTACTTACCATGTTGCCTGGCTTGTAGTGAATACCCAATGCATGCTTTCTGAATGAATAAATGAATAAATGAATGAATAAGAATTGTATACACCCTTATTAAATGGAGGGCCTGGCCTGGAATTAGGAGATGAAAAGGGCTAGGACAGCTCTCCTGGGATTCATTCTGGTAAGTTTTCATCCATTTATTTTACAAAAACATACTGAGCACCCACATGTGCCAGGCAGCATATTACATTCTGAGTATAAATAGGTGGATAAAACCAACACATCATCCGCACTCATAGAATTCATAAACTCATAGTGAATACAGGCAACATACAAGCAAGTAGCAAAAGCAGACCTGGTTACAAATAGTGATCAGGGGTAGAGACCAAACCAACAGACTGCAGTGATAGAAAGTGAGGAATCAGGGAGTGGTTTTTAGGTCATTTGATTTTGGATGACCATCCCAAAGAAGTAATATCTTGAGCTGAGACTGAGAGCTAAGGAGAGATAGTCATGCCTGGGACAAAGAGAGGAGGGTTTCTAGAATCTAGAGGAATGAGCTTGGTGTGTACTGGGAATGAAGCAGGAGAGTCATGGGGAGAAACAGAGGTGTGGATATGGTTGGAAGGCGAGGAGAGGGCCAGCTCGTACAGAGTTGGAGGGAGCAGGGTCCAGCACACAGTGCACCCCCAGCAAATACTTCAGGAGTAATGAAATAAATATTGGATGGTCCATGCTGTGGGTTGGATTTTACTGTTGATACTTGAGAAATGAGTTGTTCTTAGTGGCGGTGGGCTTTCTTAGTCATTACAATTACTTATTAGATTGGGTTTCATCAGAAGGACATTAGAGAATGACACCACAAGAACACCACAAGAAGGGAAACCAAATATGTCTTCAAAACTGCAGGGTGGGAACAGATTTTCAAGCTCTTTGGCACAGTCAGCAATGTCCTCCTCAACCACAGACTGACTCTATTTGTAAATCTGAAATGCCTGAGCAATGGCCTCTGGTACCGCAGAGAAGATGGCCTTTAGGAATCCCACAAAGTCTTCAGTCATTTTAATTCTAGGTAAGAGCCAAGAGCAACAAGTTTTCCAGTCTCTGTTCTGGGTCTTGTGTTTCAGATGTTCCAGAGAGAAGTTTCTGAGCAAAGGTACGCTAGGGATGCCATTCAGTGAAATCAACTTCCCAAAGCAGAGTTCAGTCCTTAGGTCTGTCTGAGTCCAATCTGTACTCCTCATGTCTGCAAGTCATCTTGCTCAAACAAAGCACTTATCTTGTCATTTCTGACTCCCTGGTGCCCATGCAATAAATTGTACTTTCCTTAAAATGGTATTTAAGAATTAGGCTCCAACAGCTTCTTACTGTCTCTACTTTCACCAATTTTCTTAACTTTGCTTGACATCAAACATGTTCATCTACATAGTGTCCCCTCAGCTTGGCATGACCTTTCTAAGACTTTTGTGTCTGTGTCTATGACAAATCTGTTGAGGTCAAACATAAGTGCCAACACCTCTGTGAAGCCTTCCTTGATTTCACCTGTTTCAATGCATCCCTCCTTCCTTAGAGGTTCTTTGTAGATTAGCATTTCATTTATAAGTTTAAAGATGTCTGCCATAGTATGCCTTAGGTTTTTTTTTTTTCTTCCATATCTCTACTGTTAATTCCCTAGACCCTATCCCAGCCTGTCTGTTAGACTTCACAGTGTGACTTTACATTTATTTCTGAGATAGGGGAATCCCTGTCACCTCTTCGGATAATAACAGTATTGTGAACGCTTATTAAATGCCAAACACTCTTCTAGTCAATTGAGATGTATTAACTTACTTAATTCTCAGGAGAACCAGAGGATGGTTATTAGTCTCATTTCACACAAATAGAAAACTGAGGCACAGAGACATTAAGGGCCAAACGTCACACAGCTATATGCAAGATTCAAGATTCAAACCAAGTCTGTGAGGATCCAAAGTTCATCCTCTAAAAGATTCTTTAAGATTCCTTCTCTATTGTAAAGACCCTGGGGCTGGGCATTGGTTCTGAGTTTATTTTTGTTTTGTTCTTGGAGCTTTATGCTCAGTACCTGGCACAGTGCTTAGTACAGTGTAAAGGCTGAATGTGTACTTGTTGTGAATGAAGGAAACACATGTCCGTGTATCTGGAAGTCACCTGAAATTAGACCACACCTTCTATATCTTTGTTTATTTTTATCCCCCTGTCACATCTCAGCTGTATTTTTTTTTCAAATATTTTATTTATTTACTTGACAGAGAGAGACAGCAAGAGAGGGAACACAAGCAGGGAGAGTGGGAGAGGGAGAAGCAGGCTTCCCGCCGAGCAGGGAGCCCGATGCAGGGCTCCATCCCAGGACCCTGGGATCATGACCAGAGCTGAAGGCAGACGCTTAATGACTGAGCCACCCAGGCGCCCCTCAGCTGTATTTTGCATGTGTATGTTTGCTGAATGCTTATGGAATGAAGGGGCAGAAAGAAAAAGACAGGGGTCACAGAAAGGGGTGAGGAAGGAAGGCTAGGAGGGAAACAGAAGAGTGGTAAGAAAACTAGCTTTCTGAAACAAACAGAGCTGGCAGAGGAATTGGAGATTGTGCAATTGCATAGATTCCCTAAAGGGGTCAGGCAGGTAAATGGTAATTAAGGACATTGGTTGGAGAGGGCCATCTCGTGGTAGGGACCTAAGCACTAGCCATCAGGCCCCCCCACATGCCACCATTCAGGCAGGGATGGGACCGAGGTTTGCCAGACCTTAGGATTTTTCAAGACAAGAGGAAAATCTGGATTTTAGGGGAACTTCTTTATTTTTGTACACTGTTGGCAAGTATTTCAAATTAAAGGAAAACTAAACACTCCGTGGTTTAGACCTCGTGTGAATGTAGGCCAGCTTTTAGTCACCTTGAACATCTGTGTGAGGACTTTTGGAGCTTATTCAATACTCAGCATGCAAAATTATATGTGAACTCATGGCTCAGTCTTTGTGGATGGTACAAGTGTCACACCAGGGGTTAGTTTTGTTCATTCTTCTATGGTAGACAAACACTGCTTATTGGATTTCCCTATGGTTTCCTGAAGGAGTTGATTTGCAGCCTTAAAATGAGCACATCATTTCTCTCACTTATCATGCTCATCCCTGGGCCAGAGTGAAGTGAGTCTTAGCTGGTACCTACAGAAACATGGAATTGGTAAAACCAGCCAGGTGACCTAATTGTGCAAAGCATTAAAGACTTAGCTGGGCAATTTTGGGAGTATGTTCTGGAAGATTTGGGACAGAAAAGTAGGAGTAGCTTGGCAAAGCTTCAGGGAGAATGGATAGAAGTGGGGGAGAGGGACAATGGATGCTAAAGCTGAGCAGGACAAAGAATAAAATCTAGGTAATGGGAGACACTTCATCCTTTTGTCTTTTCTTTCTTTTAGTTAGGCCTGTATGGTTTGAGCACCTACTGTGGGCTCAGTACCACACCAGCCACTTGGGTCAAAGAACAGAGATGCCCTATGCTGAAGATGGACCTGGGCTTCCAGCAGCGAAATGCAGAAGAATCTTGTCCCTATCACTAGTTGTATGTCTTTGAAGAAGTTTCATAACCTCTTGTATCCCCAGTCTCCATATCTGTAAAATGGAGAGTGTGGTCAAATTGATCTCATAGCTTTATTGCAAGATCAATAAAGAATATTTGTGTAAACCACTCAGCACAGAGCCTCCCACATAAGTAAGGACTTAATAAATGATAGCAATTAACACATTTACATGTAAATTCTCCAGTGGACGAATACAGAAGACACAGTGTTGACCCAAATGGGAACATCATTTTCCATCTCTTTCTTTTATTTACAGCAGTCTCTGCCATCCCCCCCTTCTCCACGGTTTTGCTTTCTGCAGCTTCAATGACCAGCGGTCAGCTGTGAGCCGTGAGCAGATGCTCCTCCTGACGAAATGGTCAGAACATCAGGGCAGGCCAGCACTACGTCATAATGCCTACATCATTCACCTCCTTTCCTCTCAACACGCAGGTGCTCTATCATCTCACATCATCATAAGAGGGGTGAATGCAGTACAGTAAGATTCTGAGAGAGAGAGAGACTATAGTCACATAACTTCTATGACAGCATAGTGTTGTAATTGTTCTATTTTATTATTAGTTATTGTTGTTCATCTCTTACTGTGCCTAACTGATGAATTAAACTCTATCAGAGATATGCATGTATAGGAAAAACTTAGTATACATGCCGTTGGGTACAAATGGCGGTTTTAAGCATCCCCTGGGGGGCTTGGAACATACCCCTTTGGATAAGGGGGAACTACTGTATTTCCTTCACAGCACACACTACAGTTTGAAATCATGTTTCCCAAAGTTTACACTGTCTCCCCTCTTACCCTGAGTGGACTACAAGGGAAAGGAAGGCAGGAAGCATATCTGCTATCCGCGTTGACCTCCTAATGTTCCCTAGTGCCTAAGCATGTAATAGTTACCTAATAAGAATAATATTTTTTGAGAATTTATACATGTGGGTTCTAATAAATTGTAGTGCATTATCTCATCTAATCCTTTGCAGTGATCTTACATATTGTCACTTTCTCTGTCTCCAGTTTAAAAATGGGGTGACAGGATCACAGAGAGATGAAGTCACTTGCTCAAGCTTACAGGGCAGAGAAATGGCGGAAACAGGGTTGCAAAGTGTTCTGGCCAGTGCTATGGTCTGTGCCCTCTTCTGCTGTGGATGGACTATTTATGGAATAAATGCATTAATGAAGGAATAATGAAAATATTCACAGGAGAGGAGACAATTTAATTGGACAGAAAGATGAGTAAGAGTTTGCAGGGAAACAAAGGATGAAAGTACAAATGTGTGCATGCATGAAACAAGATGGTAACTTTAGGGAGACCAAGTGTAACAAACAAATAAATGAGGTATATGTATGTATGTGTGTGATAGAGACAGAGAGACAGGGAGAGCACACATGAACACAAGTCTTAAGGAGCTCTGTGTGTCATGCTAAGGAGCATGGGCATATTCTTACTGGGGCAGGGAAACACTGAAGGGAAAATGTGGAGCAAGATCAACTTTTCTTTTCTGCAATCAACATTCTGATTATAATAAGGACGAAGTACAAGAATTGTGGATCTGAACAGGGAGACCAGTTTGGAGACTCCTGAAGTAGTAGAGATGAAAACCTATGTGGCTCAAGCATGATAAACTTTCAGATACTTCTGAATTTGGAGTCTTTAGATATTAACAGGAAGCAGTATTTCCAATTATAACTTGGAATTGTCTGCAAGAATTAATGAGAGTAAAATTTAACCTGATTAGAAAGGAGTTCCCTAAATGGATTTTCGAGTTTTTCCTTTTTTTGATCAATATTGGGCTGTACATGCCCGCTAGGTGTGACTTTGCTTCTTCTTCCGAAACCAGCCACGTAAACACAAACTCAGGCAGGCACTAAACTCTTGGAACGTCTTTAGTTTGGGAATCTAAACGCAAGGAGTCCTTAGATTTCACAGTGGCCATCATTCCAAAACATAAATCAAGCCAAATTTGTTTGAAATCTTGTCTTTAGAAGGTTGTGTGTTTTGACAAACCTTGCAGCAAATTTAGTCCAGCTTTTGGATTTGTAATGAAACCTGAAACCAAGCATGCTGGCCTGCCCTGGGGTCTTCTCAAACAAGTTCCAAGCAGCCTTAGTGTAAGGCCTCCCCTAATCTCATCCTGGGAGGGGACATTACTGTGTTGGGTTGCACTGGAAGTTTGGGGTGGACTCTGCAAATATTTCAGACAATCACAGGAGGGGACTGAGCAAGACAGTAATTTGGGGGTATTTCTACCCCTAAATATTCTTAAGAGTGTAAATTACAGAATTAGCGATACCTTATCCCCCGTTGGCTAGTGACTTGGAGATACCCCAAGCCATGATTGGGGCAGAAAGTTAATTAATCTGCTTATTAAAAAGAAGAAATGTCTCATTTGCATGCATTTACATTCAGGTCTTTCGTACATCACCCTTTTTGGTGGTCTCTGCTTTCTTTTCTTAATACCACAGACCTCACTAGGTATTAGCTCAATACATTTACATTTTCTGTGTCTGGGCTTTGTTTAAGGGTATATGTCTGGTTATCATTGGTTCCAGTGGAATCTGATTGTCATATAGATCATTTAATTCTCGGTAGAGATCCTTACCCCTCCCTGAGCTGTGCGGATTTTCTCCCAGTTATAATATACCTCAGTTGCGAAAAGATTTATGTTCTTGACCAATCTTGAAAAATAAAGACCTTGCCTCCATCAGAGTTGGACATGTTATTTGGGGATGAGCCATTCAATTATCTGCAATTTCCTACTCAACCGAATTTTCCATGGTCATTTTTGGGGGAGTTTTCTCCTTCTTGCTTTTCCTATCTTATTTGGAGGGTGGCTTTGGGAGTAGTTTTTTTTTTTTTTTTTTTTCTTTTCAAGAAGGGAAAAAAAAACCCCAAAAAACAACCCTTGCTCCATGGATGTATCTTAGGGATTCCACATTCTGAATGATTGTTTTTACCCAAAA
>RCUC01097960.1:0-24382 GCA_003697995.1 Taxidea taxus jeffersonii | reverse complement strand
TTTTTTTTTTTATGTTTGTTTTGGTGCTTCCACACAATCTGAGTGGCACATAAACATGCCATCCTTCTGAAAGCACTCAGATTCTCTGATGACTTTTTATTAGGGCTTTTTATTCTCCCTGTGCTTTTGTAGTAGGGAAAAGTGAGAGGAAAATTACCTTCCCAAGGTTTAGAGTAGTCACCTGACAGCTCCAAGGAGTCCTCTCCCTAGCAAATATTCCTGTTCATAGGTAGGCCCCAAGCTTCCAGGGGCCCTGAAGAGAGAGCCTCTCCTAGGATCTGTAGGCCCTTCTCACAGTGCTAAGACCAGAGAATCCCAGGGTAGCCCATCAGACACAGGGATAGGAAGGAGAAAGTGAAGGCTAAGGATTCCCGGGGTCCTACAAACAAATTTTAAAAGAAAACGAATGAACAGTCACCACCAGGGTGTGTGTGGCTGTAGGGAGAGCTTTGGCCGTCTTTTTTCTTATATCTGGAAGAATTTTCAGAGGAGAAGGGCCACATTCCTAAGAGCCACAGTCAAAGAATGACCGTTGGGAGCCTTCCTGGCAGGGATGTGGGTGTGGATGTTATACCCCACAGGTCCCAACGTGGAGGTTCCAGGCCCTTGAAGTCTTGAGGATAGAAAAGGAGGAAGAGTATGGTTGTAGTAATAATAATGATAATAATAATAATAATAATAGAAGTTCTCATTTATTGTGCCCTTACTAATGTCATATGCCAGGTATCATTCTATGTGCTTTACATGCATTAATTCTTTTAGCACCCGCCATATTATGACCATGTAAAGCATGGTGGGGAGATCTGGCCGGCTGGCTGGGAGTCGGTGCTCTTAACTACTGTGCTATACTGCCTCCCACTGGCTGTATGGTCATAATAAATTCCTGGCTCCCGTAAACGTGTTGGATCAGCGGCATAGAAATGTTATGCAAACCACATATGTAATTTTATATTTTCTAGTAATCCCAGTAAAAATTAAGAATCTGGTGAAATGGATTTTAGTAATGTCTTATTCAGTCCATTCCAAAATATTGTCATTTAGCATGTAATAAATAGAGAAATTATTGAGATGCTTTATTTTTTTCCATACTAAGTCTTCACAGTCAATGTGTATTTTACACTTAGCACACAACCTGATTCGGAAAAGTCACATTTCTGTGCTCAATAGCCACATGTGAGAGAGCTGGCAGATTGGCAGCTCAGGGACTCAGGACCCAAGAACTAGCCGGCACTGGCCAGGACTCAACAGGCAACATGGCACACAGTGGTGGCCCTCTTCTCCCACCTAGAAATACGTCTTTGGTCTGAGCATCTCAGGAAATACTAAAAAGAGTGTAAACAGTAGACATTTCTTTTTTTTTTTTTAAAGATTTTATTTATTTATTTGTTAGAGAGAGAGAGAGAGAGCGAGCACAGGCAGACAGAGAGGCAGGCAGAGGCAGAGGGCGAAGCAGGCTCCCTGCTGAGCAAGGAGCCCGATGTGGGACTCGATCCCAGGACGCTGGGATCATGACCTGAGCCGAAGGCAGCTGCCTAACCAACTGAGCCACCCAGGCATCCCAACAGTAGACATTTCTATTGTGTAATACCTGCTCTGGTACTTGGACCAAAATCTTTTCTTGAGAAATGTAGAATATTTTAATGTGTAATATATTATCAATGTAAAAATGTATAATGACTCTACGTTCTTAAAAATTATCTCTGCCAGGCTATACCTGTTCTTCCTTTATTTATTCTTTACCAGGGAGCCCATCTAATTCATTCTGCCTGCAGGGTCTTAGCAAGCTTCATCTTGCTTTCCACAAGAACATGCTACACTCCACCCCAGACATTTCGTCGTCAAAGATGTAGCCAGTATATATTTTCACTCACACCTGCCTGCCACTTCGTTTGCGGACTGTTGCTAACCTCTTAGAAGCAGCCGTGATCCATCCATTTGCTATGCTAGAAACAGTCTTTGGGTCTTCATACTGTAGTAACTGCTTCATTAGCTCCTTTACTTATTTCTGCATAATCTCCTTACATGGTTTTCTTTTTTTATCCAAAGAACAGAAGTGCGTAAGGCCAGGCATCATGCTGTTGTGGGGTCATTAGTCCTGCTCAAATTCAGATCAGTTATAGATCCTTACCTTGAAAGCAGCATGACTAGTCCTGTGTGTATAACTCTCCTTATTAAATATCTAAAGGCAATAAGAGTTAGGATAAACTAAGCATGATTCATTTCCTCCCCAGATACCACATATTTGCCTCACTACTTGCAGAGGGAGGCAGATATTTAATGATAATTTTTATGTGGGATTTTTTTTTCTCATGAAAGCAAGGGAAGAGCTTAATTATAATGTTTCATTAAGAAATGTATCATCTTCCAGGAATATTGCAAGAATTATTAGTCATTCTGCTGTCAGTGAGGGAAGGCACTGTATAATTGTGAAATTATATTAATATCATCAATAGAGTCAAAATAACATTTCAGAGAATGTTCCAGTTGAAAGGACTATACAGAACATCTAGTTTCCCAAACTTCCCTGAAAATAAGAATCCCTTGGGATACTGTTGATAATAAAAAATATCTGTGGCTCCATCTAAGACCCACTGAATCAGAATCTCTGGGGAGGGATCTAGGAAGCTGTGAGTTTAATAAGCATGAGCACCTGCACTGTCTTATCCTCAGGAAAATTAAGGGATTGCTGAAGTTCCATACCTTTGTAGGATGGTTGAGGATCCCGGGGCTCAGAGAGATCAGGGGAATTCTTGTATATCAGACAGCTACTATACATCAGAGGGCAATTGAACCCCCCTCTCCTGACCCCAGTCCAGGAACTTTCCAGGACACCGAGCACTGATTAACATTAAAACAAAACTAAAAGTCATCATTGTCTTCTGTCTATTAAAAAAAGAAAAAAAAAAGAAGCAGCAAGTAGTAAACTTCTTAGGAGGATGGGTTTTATATAAGTTTGAATATAATCTCCTAGACAGTACATGTTTCAAGAAAATCCATGAAAAAGTAATATCGTGTATGTATGTGTGTGTCTGTGAACGAACACACACATACACATTTCATTTTGATTCTGTCATGTACCCAGAAGAGACCATTTTTATTATTAAACTGCAGTCTTTTTCATGGTCCTTTATATATACTGTGTATTAATCCTCATTCTTGGATTCTAACTCTTTTTGAGTCAGTCATTCAAGTATATATCCATTTGCCTTTTGTTCTCCTTTGTAGAAATAGGACTTTCCTTCAACAAGCAACTCATTTTTTTTTTAATACAGCAAAATGAAACATGTTAACATGTTACTATTTTCCTTCTACTGGAAAAAAATATGGTTGGAAAATTAAATGAGAAATATTTTCTATACATCACAAGATTTATTATACCATCTATCCTTCTTTTTTTTTTTTTTAAGTTAAGCTTTTAAGGCTCCATGCTGGGAGCCCCAGGGCTTGAACTTGGGAGCTCCAGGGCTTGGACTTATGGCCCTGAGATGAAGACCTGAGCTAAGAGCAAGATCTGGATGCTCAACCAGCTGAGCCACCCAGACACCCCAATTATACCATCTTCTTAATATAATTTTCTTTGTTTCCACAGACTGTCCAAAGCCCCCAAACATTCCCATGATTATGTTGGGGGTTTCACTGGCTATTCTTCTCATTGGGGTCGTCCTACTGTGCATTTGGAAGCTGCTGGTGTCATTTCATGACCGTAAAGAAGTTGCCAAATTTGAAGCAGAACGGTCGAAGGCCAAGTGGCAAACGGTATGTAAACCCTTAGGGACTATTCCTTGTCCAGGGGAGAAAGTGACTTGTGGAAAAGATAGATGTCAGCTTTCTTCCACTCTAATAGAGAGTGAGAATGTCATGTTCTTTCCCTACCCCTTTCACTGCATCCCTAACAGCTATGACTTATTTTCTGCTTTAAGGACAAAGGAACCTCCGTCCATTATCTGGGAGCTTGATAGTGCTCTGAGCAGGCATTTTTCTCAGTGCAGCGGGGATTTCCCCAACTCTAAAGAGTCTCATGAAACTCCTTATATAGCTGCTTAGGGACATCAAGGAAATACATTTAATCTTCATCACCAAGAGGAGCATTCAGGCTCCATTTGATAAAGCATAGGTGCTGTATCTAAACGCCTCCATAAATCAGTTGTGTTATAGCCAAAGGAAAAATGTTCATGAGTAGCATGGCGGTTCATGCCAATTTTTATAGAGATACTCATTACTTATAATGGTTCACCATGCCAAATTGAGAAGATTTTTTAAATACCATCTAGTTAGTTCCTCTGAATAACAAATTTTAAAGAGCTACCTGAAAAATACCTAAAAAGTGTCAACCATTATTTATGTGTACTCAATAGATATAATTTATGTGTCTCTTCTTCACAGTAGACAAACACAAAACAGGACTCCAATTTTCTGTGTTTCTTTTCCACATGACAGATAATTACGTTTCTGGAGGGCCATAGAAACAATTTCATGGTTTTAATTTCATCTTTCTATCTCTAATGGTGTGCCCAGCTCTCTAAAAGCAATTATCTTACATTGTTGATTCTAAATACAGTGATTTCACTGGAGAAAATATAGAAAAACACAATGTTCCTCTTGGTTCATCTGCCCAAATAAATTGATGTTAACACTTTTTTTCTTTAAGTATATATTGATATCTTCAGTTCTTAAAGCAAATAGAATTTCTCTTTTGGATAAATTTGTCTTGATGAGAGACATCTATATCTTATGCAGTTCTTTTGAAGTAACCCCAACATATGGCACAGGGCAATGGACAGTGAAAATTTTCATCTACTTCATCTTCCTGTTAAAAATGCCTTTAGAGGGGCTCCTGGGTGGCTCAGTGGGTTAAAGCCTCTGTCTTTGGCTCGGAGCATGATCCCAGGGTCCTGGGATCAAGCCCCACATCCGGCTCTCTGCTCAGCAGGGAGCCTGCTTCCCCTCCTCTCTCTCTGCCTGCCTCTCTGCCTCCTTGTGATCTCTGTCTGTCAAATAAATAAATAAAATCTTTAAAAAAAATTTTTTTAAATGCCTTTAGACACAACAAGCAAATTCAGTGCATGGATCTTGTTTTGATCCTCATTTGAACAGCCCAACTATAAAAATACATTTCTTGGACAACTAGAAGAAGGATAATATAGACTGGGTATTAGAATGATAGCTAGAAATTATGATTAATTTGATTAAGTAAAATAGCGGCATGATGACTTTGCTAGAAAATATCCATATTTTGGAGTGAAAGGAAATGAAGAGTAGGTTTGCTTTGAAATAATTCAGCCAAAGGAGAACGAGGGATAGTGAACTGAATGTGGCTAAATCTTGATAATTGTTGAATCTGGGTGAGGGGTCTACAGAAATTGGTTATATAGCTTTCCTCTTCTTTTGTGTATGTATGAATTTTTCATAATTAAATAAGACCCTTTAGGAAAGTAAATTTGGACTTGCAATGAGAATATAACTTATCTATACATAACAAGGAAAATGTAACCTGATAGTTTAGTTTGCTGACTTAGAACATGGTATTATGAGACTAACGTGTTGGGTCAGTTAACTTCAACTGATCCCCTGGCCATAGATGTTTTTAACTCTTACCAGCTCTCAAGCAAATGCCTGGCAATGGTCAAAAAGGGCAATCAGGCAAAAGAATATAGTTAAGTTGGCACAAAGAACCATATGGCAGAGTTAGTTGAACAATGCCAGCCCTGTGAAGTAGTTTGAGTAATCCCATTTTCAATGTAAGGAAACTGAGGCTCAGAGAAGTTAAGAGACTTCTCAAATGATTGGTCCATAGTGGAGCTGAAAACCTAACTGCAGCCTCTTCCAAGCACAGCCTTGACCCTTCTAGAAATAATAAGCAGGTGTTCTGCAAACAAGTACTTGGGCAATGATGTGATGTGTATCTACTAACCAGCACATTTTAATGTTCTCATACAAAGGCATGAATACTGACAAATGATTAATATCTTTAAAATAACATCTTGGGCACCTGGGTGGCTCAGTGGGTTAAGCCGCTGCCTTCGGCTCAGGTCATGATCTCAGGGTCCTGGGATCGAGTCCCACATCGGGCTCTCTGCTCAGCAGGGAGCCTGCTTTCCCCTCTCTCTCTCTGCCTGCCTCTCTGCCTACTTGTGATCTCTCTGTCAAATAAATAAATAAAATCTTTTAAAAAAAATTAAAAAATAAATAAATAAATAAAATAACATCTTAATTAACAATTAATTTCCCCAAAACATGCATTGTTTTCCCTCAGGATGTAGAACATGACTGAAATTCAAAGGCTGAATTTTTACTGTTTCTTCATCTAAAATGGAATAAAAATAGACATTAAACAGATAAAATCATAAATGAAAAATATTATTCCTTTGTTAAATTGAGTTTCTTTGAATAACAAATATTTGATGTTCTTGACTACATAATAACTGGGTAATAATTATTCACTTGGATGCAAAAGAGGTTTAATTCAAATAATGTAATTCAAATTTCACTAATATATCCTATTAAAAATGTTATTCAGTGCATCTATTTTTGGGGTCCCCAATTTGATTCCATTTTTAATTTAAAACCTGTTTCTTCCTGAAGAACTGAATTTGACTGGTCTTCAAACCCCAGGGGACCTCCAGAGTTGGTAGGGATAGTTGGGTCTCCTGATCCATAGGCCTCCATTGGACTCCAAAAGTGACAGAGCTCAGGACAAGAAAGAGCTTTGTTTCTTACCTCTTGGAACATTTCATCATAGCTATAAAGAAAGCGTACCTTTTATTATACTTGTAAAAATAAACTCCCCATCCATATTCTTTATGAAAACACAAAGGGAAGATATTTAAATTCATCTTTGATTAGACGTTTTTTCTAGGATGACACGTCATTAACTAGAGGCAAAAAATGTTCAGTCTGACATTTCTTGCAGTCATGGATTGATTTTGTACTGTACTAAGCAAATCAGGTCTGCATTTGGAGTCAGGCAATCATTAAGAGAGCTGTGGGTCATGACAGCAAGCATTCTTATTACCACTTTTTTAAGCTCTAAAAATGTGCCATTGCATTTACAGAATCTACAGCCTAAATTAGCACCCCTGGACTCCTGGGGAAATCAGCCTGGTCACCTCAGATCAGGGGGGACCCGAACCTTGTCTAAAGAGTGAAAGACTTCAGACCCATGGGAAATGGAGACCCAAGCCTATCTTAGCTGGAAATCCTCTATAGAGAAGTTTCCACCCACAGAGCCCTAGAGGAGACAGTATTAGACATTACCACCCGGGTGCTCCACATTTTAATATGTTTGACATGATGCGGGGTAGGGTCCACAAAAGAGTGTCTGGTCCTATGACAAGCTAAGCTGGCCCTGCTCACAGCCCATTTACTCTTCTCTAAGGTTCCCCCTTCCTCCCAGACAATGCTCCACTTGTCATCCCCAGCCTGCACTTATTTTTGCCATTTTTCCTCTTCAATTGAGTCCTTTATTTTTCTGTAACCAACTTAAACTTAATAGCCTATAGTCTTTTTTTAAAAAAGATTTATTTATTTATTTATTTATTTATTTATTTGACAGACAGAGATCACAACCAGGCAGAGTCAGGCAGAGAGAGAGGAAGGGAAGCAGGCCCTCCCCCAAGCAGAGTCTGATGCAGGGTTCAATCCCAGGATCCTGGGACCACAACTCAAGCCGAAGGCAGAGGACTTAACCCACTGAGCCACCCAGGTGCCCTGTATAGTTTGTAGTCTTTTAACCTTAATAGAATTCATACATGATTTTTGTTTCCAAATGAGACTCCACCTGCACTTAAGACCACATCACTCTCCAAATTCCAAGTTATTATGGCAGCAGGACTAAATAAGGGCTGGAGCATGCTCAGAATTATCTAGGTTGACTTCAGGAGTAGAAGCAGTATGGTGACTTGGCCTTCACTCATCATTCACCACCAAGGAGCCTCTCTTCTGTTTGCCCTCATTACTGAGATAGTATCTCTCCCTGAAGGCACATGAGCAAAGGTAACATGTTACTCAGTCAGAGGTCAGGCCACTGGCTCTGGACAACATAGAAGCAGGTGCAAGTGTGATTCCTTCTCACAATAAAGACACTGAGGCAGACCCAAGGGTGACAAGTGGGGAGATGCCTGGGAATGTTTTTCAATTTTATTCAGTTCTTCCAAAAACTGAGAGGAATGTACTGGGAAAGCAAATACAATTGTGGTTTTTGAAATAAATGTCTAGAACTTACTGCCATCTCTACAATTCACGGGTTAAGGAGACCAAATACAAGATTTAGTAATTTGGAAGGTCATTGGTGGTACTCAGACTTCATACACAAGTAGAAGTGGGCTTGGGAATGTTGAATGTAAAAGCTCTGGGGAAAGTATCTTTCTAACCCCTTCCAAAACTTAGAGAAAAGGAAATTCCAAATGTGAAGAAGTATAGATCAGACTAATAAGAAGCAGCATTTACTGAGCACTCGATATGTGCCAGGATCTGTGCTAAAGTATGTTATTTCATGGATGAGGTTGGGCACTTTGGTAATCCCTCCTGTGGGTGAGAACATCACAACTCGGAATTGCTTAAGTGAGGTCTTGTGGTGGGGCTGGGTTTGAACCCAGGCTATCACATCCATGCCTTTGTGGTCAACCTTGGAAAGTGGGAGAGAAGAAACTGTACTTTACCTGGATGTCTTGAGCCTGCCTGGAGCAATTTAACCAAGGGAGAGAAATTGGAGGATCAAGCTTGGCGTTTCTTTAAACACCCACAGAGACTCAGTCCTGCTTGTCTAGGTGATGGTTCCTAGAAACACATCTACAACCTGAGAAGCACAGCTGAATTGTCCAGAGACTGGCACAAATCCTCTGCACTGTCCCAAAGGCAAAGCCATCTTGACCAACCTATCTTGGGACCTGCACGTCTTCCTGAGCCCCGGGTCCACATGCTAGTGCCTCGTGACTGTATGTTTCACACACTGTTGTTCTCTAGTAAGCTAATGCCACCAAATTCTTTTACCATCTAGAGCAGGCGTTCGCTGTCCTAGGGATCTTTCCTTGCTTCTCCAAGCAACTAGATGTTTCTCCTGAATTTTAATCTCATTTTAGCAAGATTATCAGTGCCCTTGTGTGATACCTCCCACCAACAACACATCTCTTAAAAGCAGACACTATGTCATTCACCCTTGTATGTTTCTGCAAGTTCACTTTTCCTGTTTTTTTTTTTTACTTTTTTCAGTTTATATTTCATTTGGGGGCCACCTATTGGTTCATTCTACTCATTCAGTAAATATTTGAGTGCCTGCTGTTGGCTAGACACTTCTTTCAATTCTGGTAAAACCACAGTGAACCAAACAGCCAAAATCTTAGTTTCTATCCGTAAATTAGTGTGTTTTCAAACAGGGTAGGATTTTTATGATACATATAAGGCACTGGTCCTGTGTATTAAAAATTTAAATGTAGAAGTATAAATTTTAAAATGCTAAGAGCATGATTAATCAAATTTATTCAAATGGCTTCCAAGATTGAGCCTGACTCTCTTCTATTTCATAATGGACAATGAAATTATTTAAATATATTAAAACCTTATAATAACATACTTTCATTTGAACTTTTTTTTTTAGGGAACCAATCCATTATACAGAGGCTCCACCAGTACCTTTAAAAATGTAACCTATAAACACAGGGAAAAACAAAAGATGGACCTTTCCACAGATGGATAGAACTACTTCATGCATGAAAAAAGTCTGCTTCACTGATATGAAATGTTAATGCACTATTTAATTTTTCTTTTTTTGTTGCTTCAAAACGAGGTGGGTTTAAGATAATAATAGGTCATTTGGAGATCAGTCATTGTCTGTATGAAGGTTAGAGACTGTGTTGGCAGGTTCAAAATAATCAGGAAGAGAAATATCCTTAGCGAAAGGGTGACTTTGGGGATCATTGAGGAATACTGACTCTGTTGCATTAATGCCTCACAACATCATCAAAATGACACAGGGGGGCCTGATTTGCATTTGAAAAATGTTTGAAATTAGAATCTCATTTGTTGCAGGAATATAGCTACCTGAAGTCTTTGTCTCAGCAAAGTCACAAAGTCCATATGTTCACATTAAATAATCACACTTGTGAATTAATTCTAAACTTTTAGTAAGTCTGCCCTTTCCTAAAGGTGGATTCTTTTAAAAATCTATTAAAAATGAGACACTGACTTTTACTTCAACAGAGAGGATACAATTCTTCTAATGTCCCAAATGTAATAAGTGTTAATAATTTCTGTGGATTTGCATGTACCCAAAAGTCAGGTACACACACAAATAAATATTTTAGAAGAAGAAGTAATTTATAAATTAGAAAGTTAAAAAAAAGAAAATTATCAGTAAAAGCAAAATAGTCAGTTTATTAATTAGGTTATATCTAATTACCTGATGAAGAAATTTCTACACTCAGTTTCCCTACTAATCCTGAGTTTTCAAACCACTACTTCTCCCATATTTCTCAATCCATTTTTACTTAGTTTCATAGTCATCTAAACCCTGGAGATGTCATATGAAAGTTTTAATTTCTTATTCAAATTTACTTTAAATGGTTAGATACTCAAAAGGAGCTCCAATAATGCAAAATGAACATGGGTTGAAGAGAATAACACTTTAAATGGCTTTAAAGAAAACACATCAAGAGTACAGTCTCTCATGAATAACAGGATTTCTATCTATATTCGTTTCCATTTTTATAACCTAACTTGCACATTTCAGCATTTCAGCTGCATATGGTGACTATGCATCTTGTACTTACTTTAAAAGTAAGATTTTACTTGCAAACTACATGTGGATAATTAAGGATCCATAGGTTGATTGAGGATATGGACTCCATAGAATATTATTTCTTATTAGTACTGCTTCACAGAGCACTGTCATCTTATTTGATAAGGAAGCCAAGCCTTAGAGAGTGAGTAGAAAAATTGGACCAGAATCTATATCTTCCAGCTCCAAGCTATTTCTTCTCTCCACAGTATGAGGCTCTTTTGTCCATGAAATGATGGAAATATTTGGTTAGTTAAGCAATAACTATCATTTGTTTGAAAAGGTCCTGAGATGAAAATAGCATTCAAACTACTAGAGCAGAGGTGAGGTCTTGTACTTTGGTGCAGTGTTTATTATCTTTGAGTAAACTGACTGAAATCTTTTACTAGGTGAATAGTTTATTATGATTGGAAGTTTCAAATGTACCCACTGAATTGGCACAGATAATCTATGATGTTTCCTCAATTCTACCATATAGATCTATACACATCTGATCACTTGGAGTATTATTTATTTTCTAGTTTCTAAATAACTCAGGTAAATCAGACACTTGGGGAATACACAGCTATACTAAAAGAATTACTAAACAATCACCTTGGACACCTGAAGAGCAGATGTACCCCCTGTGTTCCTAACTGAAGCCTGGGGTCTGGGGAAAATCTACAGCAACAAAGATGTTACAACAGTGATGATACAACAATGGTATTCACCTCTACATGTGATATTTTTTATTATTACTAGAATGGGATTCTAGAAAATATGAATTTCCCTTTTGTGTATATTGGGGAAGGTAGAGAAGAATCTGCTATTTCTCTGAATACTGTTTTGACCCAAGGCTGGACCTTGAAAAGGCCAAAACATTAACAGTAGTACTTCTGTTCACTGAAGAGTTATATTACATGAAGATAAATGGTTTTTTTGTAAGTTGTTTTATTGTATTATGTGTTGACATAAATAAACATGGTAATTTAAATAATGAGCCTTAGATGGATGATAATTCCTTTTATTTACTTGGTACAAAACCCTCTTCTTGGATTTCCGGATCCCTGTGTGACCTACTCTGACTACCTACTCATTCTGGGGCCAAGGAAAAAGAACGGAAAGAGGCAGCTACCAAAGGCAGGAGACAGCAAGGAACTGGCTGCAGTTTGCTGCATGGTTACAATACCCACATCAAGAGGTTTTTTTTTTAAAGAGGCTTGGACATTATCCTACATTTTGTAAAATCAGTATTAGTGTTATGGGCCGAATTGTGGTCCCTATTCTAAAATTTGTATATGGAAGTCCTAAATCCCAGTACCTCAGAATATGATTGCATTAGGAGAAAAGGTCTTTTAAAAGGCAATTAAGTTAAAATGAGGTCATTAGGTTGGGTCCTAATCCAATATGATTGGTGTCTTTATAAGAAGAAGAGATAAGGACACAAATGTGCACAAAGGGACAATCATGTAATGACACAGGGAGAGCAAGGCCATCTACAAACCAAAGAGAAAGGCCTTGGAAGCAACAACCCAGCCAACACCTTAATCTAGACCTTCTGGCCTCCAGAACTGTGAGAAAAAGCATTTCTGTTGTTTGAGCCCTCCATTCTGTGATACTTTGCTATGGCAGCCTGAGCAAACCAATACAGGTACATAGTGTTACTTTTCTGGGCATCCATTTGGTAGATTCCATGTTGCCATGCTCATTTTCTCAAAACTAAGCAGAGAGAATCCAGTGCTTACACAAGAAGCCAGCCTAGAAGAAGGTCTTTTCTTAGAAAAGCTCTTTCCTTAAAAAAGGATAGGGAACATCAAGTCAAGAGTACTCATACTCCAGGGGTGCCTGGGTGACTCAGTGGATTAAAGCCTCTGCCTTTGGCTCAGATCATGATCCCAGGGTCCTGGGATTGAGCCCCGCATTGGGCTCTCTGCTCAGCAGGGAGCCTGCTTCCCCCCTCCCTCTTTTCCTGCCTCTCTGCCTACTTGTGATCTCTGTCTATCAAATAAATAAATAAAATCTTAAAAAAAAAAAAAGAGTACTTATACTCCAAAACAAACTCTGTGTTGTAGACAAAAGCTGGGGATATCTGGAAATCTAGAAACTGTTCCCATTTTGAATAGCCCTGAGAAAATCACTTTTTACCTTAGTTTTTCCATCTGCAACATGCTGGCCCTGTCTCTATCTTCCAGCACCTATAACATAGTAGATGCCCACTAAATTCATTCAGGCAGTATTATTGAGTGCCTATGATTATGGATACAGAAATGAACAAAATAAGCAGTTCCTGCACTCTCTGGTAGGGAAAAGGAGAGGATAGTAAATAAATGAATATGCAATATCGGTATGCACATCCCAGATCCACTTGTCCCCACCTATTCCCCAGGTGTAAGCTGATAGTCACCCCAGCACCAACTCATACAGTTCCCTTCATAGTAAAGCCCCATTTTCACCTAACTCCCCAGGGGCTGGGGAGCCACAGCAACTCATGTGCCCAAGTCCAGAGTGCCTACTGGATCTAGGTAATAAACAGAAGTTTTAAAAGAAGAATGCAAGGTTAAGTTGCTCTGAACATTAAGGCACTGAGCCTGGGAAAGGAGAGGAAAGAAATGAAAAGTTTACTTGGTCTTGGGGGAAAGCCAGGAAAGACTAGAAAATTTGGGAAGTGGGAAGAAAAAGTCTTTGGGGTAGCATCTATGTATGGACAATGTTGAGAATGAGATATATGGGAATGGGGGTGATCAGCTCTTCATTTTGAAATTACTCATTCTTGTGAGGCTGCTGTTCCCTGCTGTTTCCCTGCAGGAAGACCCAGCTCCATGGGGGTTTTGGCTGAGAGTCCAAATATTTTAATCTGGTTCACGTTTCACCTTTAAGACTCTTCAACACAGAAAACATCATGCCCTGAGACACCCTGTGAAACCCCTCAAATGGCAAATGGCAACCCCCAAAGCAACCCAGCGTCTTCAGATTTGCTCTCTCCCTTCATGTCTCTACACACAGTCTTGTAGGTACTTCCAGTACCAGAGAAAGCTCTCCTACCACTAACATTCTTTAACCATAGGAGAAAGCTGACCTCCCAAAAGAGTACATTTATTTAAATGTTAGTGATTCACAACAATTTTTGTCATCTTCGTTTTATGGAAATCTAAATGAGAAAAAAAAATTCCTTATTCAGAGAGAATGAGAAACAGGGATTGAATGAAATGTGATAAATAGAAATTCTCCCTTCTGTTAAATTTTATTATACTGAGGCGGACTCAGGTCAGCACAACTGAAAAGCAAGGAACCTTAAGTTCAGGATTTCACAGTGGCTCTTTTAAAGGTCAGTTGGGCTTGGCTGTTCTTGTAATAGATGAGCAAAGTTCCGGATGAGGCTTCTGCAGACAGGGGGTGGGGCAGCAGCCACCTAGGCCCACAGCTTGGATCAAGGCATTAATTCCTTTGGTTTGTGGACCACCGCAGGGTTAAATGCTGCCTCCCTGTGCCTTGGAGATATCCAAGTGTGAATCAAAACGTCATCCTCTGTTCTCTCCCATTTGGCTGCACAACCAGCAAAGAGAGAGCAACAGGGGTATCCCAGGAGTTTTTGTCCTATAACCTGTCCCGGAGGTAGGCCCTGGGAGAGGCACTGGGCACAGGAAGGCACAGATTGGGCCTAAAGCTGCTCCTTCAGTGTCATTAGCAAATCTCATGGAGAGTCAAGTTCAGTTTGAAATTTCAGTCTGACCTTCGCAATTTTTAGGTATATGTTTTATGAGGAAATTTACTGCTCAAATTGTTTTGTTTTTTTCAGCTTGAAATGTATTTACATTCACAGTCCTTGCAAAACAGCCAATCCTGCTTCAGGTCAACATCTAAAGATGATACATCATGAAACTCTATTGTTTGTCAATAACTGGGGAGAAAGTCACTAGTTTAATTTTTTCATCCTACGTACGCTTTGCTATACCTAGTATGTGTGTGTGTGTCTTATTTTTAAAAACTTCATATTAAACAATTTTTATGTTTGTATATCTTGCTATATATATAGGTATATGTATATACCTATGTATATGAACATATATAAATACAAACACACATATTTCTTATTTTAATAGGTAGATCTTACTAGATTTATTTCAATCTATTACTTATTATTTATTTATATCTATTACTACTTAATAGATGTATCTATTGTTTCTTTTTTTTTAAAGATTTTATTTATTTATTTGACAGAAGAGATCACAAGTAGGCAGAGAAACAGGCAGAGAGAGGACGAAGCAGGCTCCCTGCCTAGCAGAGAGCCCGATGCAGGACTCGATCCCAGGACCCCGGGATCGTGACCTGAGCCGAAGACAGAGGCTTTAACCCACTGAGCCACCCAGGTGCCCTATTGTTTCTTATTTTAATAGATGTGTCTTACCATCATTAAATAGCTTGCATTGCTAATAAAAATTGGTAACACATACTGTTCCGAGTGCTTTATAAATGCTAACTTATTCAGATGGTATGGTATTATTAGTACCTCCTATTTTACAGATGAGGAAATTGAGGCACAGAGATCATAGATAGTATAAACACTGCATTGGGATCATAAAAATTAAAATAAGTAGACTAGCTGTTACATGTATTTTGCATAGTTTCAGTGTATTAAATGTCTATTTCATTGATTTCAAGTAACGTGTCAGATTTTAGACACTTTTTTACTAAGAAGACGGAATTGGAGCAGAAAAGGATATAAGAGAAGACTAAAATCTTTCTCAGCACACAAAGCTACCATTTAATATCCTATGCTTAGACTTAGGCAGTAACAGTATGTGAATATATGTGTCTAACTTTACCTGCTGAGAAGTTCACAGGGAAGAGCTAGCAGTCTGATGACACTCCTGTCCTCAACCTGGTTCTATGTTGTATTGTTATTGCATATATTGCCCATATTTCCTAGGGTTCTTGTGAGAATTAAATGGAACAACATATTAAAGAATTTGACATATTTGTTTAATAAATGTTCCATGAATGGTAGTTGTTTTTCATTAACTGAGTTCCTCCGATAATCACCCTCTTGGAAAAAGAGCAGAGTATCCGAGGTTGGGGTTTAGACATGATTGGAAAACTATGACAAGTCTTAAGGAAGAACCATGAAGCACATGAAAAAGAAAAACGTAGAAAGTTCTCTGATACCATGAGTTAAAGAACTCAGAATAAGAGTTAAATTATATACAAGAATGATGTTTCTGGGTAAATGTGGTAACAGCTTCTTAAACCAGCCCAAAAGAGAATTTTGTAGAAACTGAAGTCTGAACTGTAAGCTCTTGGGGCCAAGCCAATTCTATTGTGGTGCCCCTTTGGAAAGAGTGGGACACAGAAGAGAGGAGCTGCTTGCAAATGGTGAAAGGAAGATGGGCTCTACTGACCCAGAAGGCAGAGCATCATGCTGTTGAGTGGAAGTGAATGGCGGCATTGGAGGAGATACCTGCCAGGGCTGCAGGTTGAGCAGAGACCTAGAGACAGGCAGTAGCCAGGAACATAGTGGGTGATGGGAAACTCAGGTTGGACCTGGAGGCAGGTGCTCAGTCAGCTTATGCAGTGGAATGTGGAGCAGTGTTTTGGGCCTGGATGCGATACCATGGAGAAGCAGCACTAAGAAGCTGCCATGGGGCATGTAAGGCACCCCCTGAGGATTTTTGGATGCCAGAGATGAGTTTAAATCTCAGAAGGGGTCCCTTAAGTCTTCCAGGTGCCATAGTGAAGAATACAGCCAACAAAATTTAGGTCTAAATGTTAAAAAGACCTGGGGGGTCCTGGGTAGCTCAGTCGGTTAGGCATCTGACTCTTGATTTTGGCTCAAGTCATGATTTCACAGTTGTGAGATCAAGCCCTGTGATGGGCTTAGAGCCTGCTTAAGATTCTGTCTCTCCATTTCCCTTTATTCTCACCCCCCTAAAAAAAAGAAATAAATGTTGGAAAGACTTATTCATACACTGTGGGTGCTGACACTTAGGTTTGGGACTCAAAGGACAGACATATTTGATATGAATGTAGATGAAGGAAAAACCACTTAAAGCAACATTTCTCAAATTAACATTTGTGGCCCCTTAGAGGTCATTGTTCAGTTCTAAGAATAATTTCATAATAATGTATTTTAGTTTTTCCCTAGTCCATCTTCCCAGAGGGACAACCCACAGAACAAACCACAAGCTTTTCTAAGAAATAGGAAGGCACTGGGAAAACCAGGGAAAGGAGTGGGAGAATAATGTAGGTTGTGAGGACCTAAAGGCAAAATCAAGAATACTAATGGAAATAATAAGGCCACAACTATTTGTGACAAATAACAAACTCAAGTGACAGATATCAGATTTTGTTTTTTAAGAAACCTGAACTAACAAGCCAAGACCAGTTCAGTTTGGGGCCTAGCCTTTTTTTGAAAATGATTGCTCTTACTAACAAAGAGGAATTTGCCTGAATAGAAAGTGCAAGTCAAAACAGAGAAAGATTTAGTAAAAAGATGCACAGGTTTTCTGCAGCTCACATAGATGAGTCACAAATCCCCTCAGGGAAAGCAATTAAAGGCAAAGGACCAGGGAAAATCCAGGAGGCAGGGTATTTCATCACATTATGGGGAGTAGAATAATGTACAAAGTATGGCCATGCCGTCTGTGTGATCTGGGTTTTGCATGGCATAACTTTATGAGACACACAGAAAGGAAGTGTGCTATCCCCACAGCTGAAAATTAAATCACTCTGGAAGTGAAACTAGTAGAAATCCTTACACAGAGATAATTAACCCCTTGTAAAAATAATCCAAGAGACTGTCTTGAAATAAGTGATTCAGGAAGATTTGGATATCCACAGACAGAAAAAACCAGATTAGGGCTGGAATGTGATTTCTGTAAAAAAGTCACAAGACGACTGATGTTATTTTCTACTGTATGGTGTGAGGAAAGATAGTGCTAATGGAGAGCACTGATCTTCATGGAGCCTAGGAAAAGAAAGGTGAAGGAAAGTCCTGGTCATTGTTTTTCTCATACTGCCTAAAATGAAAAGGAAGCTTTAGACACAGGCGTGTCCTCTCCTGGAGGGACAGCTGCTGGAGTGCAGAAACCACTAACCAAGCTTTTTAGTGAGAATGCCTAATGTAGCCTCTTGTCCTTCTAATATCTTTTCTATAAAATTGGGTTAAAACCTAATACCCCAAAGTTAGAATCATTTATAACATAAGAAGGTGGGTCTGAAGTATTCCCCTCAACTAAAACACAGACATTTTAGCCTAGAGACTTCAGTAACATGCTTCTAAGATTTTATATTTTAATTTGGATGCTCAGATTTGATTTGTTTTTTTTTTTTTTTACACTTACTCATTCGTTCTGGAATATGCTCTAGATAAATACAAAATGCATTCACACACACACACACACACCACAAATACTCCTTGGGAAAAAAACAAGCAGAGTCATAAGGCATTGAACAAAATGTTATAACACAGATTTCTAGAGTTCCTTATGCTAGTCTTTATTTCCTACTTCTTCCTTTTCCTCATAAAAGTGAGTTTGGTGTCAAATGCAGATGTGATAAAAAAAAAATCCCTAAAAATTGGATGAGATTTCTGCTTCCAAAAAGTAGAGTAACAGGAAACAGATTTACTCCCCCAACAAAAGCACATAAACAAAATACATAAAAGAATGGTTTTCAAGACACTGGACATCAGGCATTAAAGGATACCTGAGACACAGAGGACAAAAAAGGTGAGTCCTACATAGTCCTAGCTTATCTAACTGACAGTTGTAGAACATTCTACCCAACAGCAGCAGAAGCTATTATTATTTTTAAATATACATGAAATATTTAGCAAAATAGACCATACTCTAGGCCATAAACAAATCTCAATACATTTAGAAAACCTCAAGTCACACCAAGTATGTTCTTTGACTATAATAGAATTTTATTAGAAATCTAATAAAATCTAATTTTATTAGAAATAGTAAAAAGATATCTGGTCAATCCCCAAATATTTGGGAACTAAATAATACACTTCTAAGTAACCCATGGGTCAAAGAAGAACTCAAAATGAAAGATAGGAAGTATTTTAACCTGAAAAAAGCATAATATATCAGAATATGTGGGATACCACTAAAGCAGTACATAGGGGTAAATTTGTAGCAATAATGCCTATGTTAGAAAATAAGAAAAATCACAAACCAATGACCTCAGTTTCTACTTTAACCAGAAGAAGACAAAAACAAGACAAAACAAAAAGCTAAGTAAGCAGAAGAAAAGAAATAATAAAGTGGAAATCAATGATATAGAATACAGAAAAACAAAAAAGAAAATCAATGACACCCAAAGTTTCCTTAAGATAAATAAAACTGGGGTGCCTGGGTGGCTCAGTGGTTTAAAGCCTCTGCCTTCGGCTCAGGTCATGATCCCAGGGTGTTGGGATCGAGCCCCGCATAGGGCTCTCTGTTCAGCAGGGAGACTGCTTCCTCCTCTCTCTCTGCCTACCTGTGATCTCTGTCAAATAAATAAATAAAATATTTTTTTAAAAAAGATAAATAAAACTGGTAAACCTTTAACAAGATTGACTGGGAAAAGAAAAACAGAAAAAACAAGTTCTCAATATCAGGAATGACACGTGATATTTCTGTAGAGTCTACAGATAGTAAATGGATAAATAAGAAAATATTATGAACAACTTTATGACTATAAATTTGAAAACCTGTATGAAATGGACAAATTCCTTGAAAAACAAAAAAAAAGGTTAAAGAAAGAGATAATCTGAATTTCCCTATATCTGCTATAGAAATTTAAAGCATATTTAAAAACCTTTCTACAATGAGGAGTGCCTGAGTGGCTCAGTTGGTTAAGCATCTAACTTGATTTCAGGTCAGGTCATGATCTCAGGGTCGTGAGATCGAGCCTGACTTCAGGCTCTGCACTGGGCCTGGAGCCTGCCTGAGATTCTGTCTTCCCCTTTCCTTCTGCCACTGCCCCCTTAAAAACAAAACAAAACAAAAAACTTTCCCACAAAGATAAATCCAAGCCCAGATGGCTCCAGAGATAAATTCTATCAAATGCTTAATAAAAAAATTATTCTTTGAGGCCAGCATTAAGCTAATATCAAAACAACATACATTACAAGAAAGCTAAAGACCAATATTCCTCATGAACATAGATGGAAAAGTTTTTAAACAAAGTATTAGCAAGTCAAATCCAATGCATAAAAGGAAAATATATCATAGCTAAATGGGGTTTATATTCCAGTAATGCAGAGTTCACCTAACATACAAAAATCAGTGAAATAATTCAACATATAAATGAACTACAAAGAAAATCATGATCATCTCATAAATGCAGCAGAAGTGTTTGACCAAATGCAACATCTATTTTTGATAAAACCTCTCATCAAATTAAAAATAGAAGAGAACCTCTTTAAGCTGATAAAAGGCATCTATGAAAACCCTATAGTTAAGATCATACTTAATGGCATAAGACTGAATGTTTTCACTCGTACCATTTCTATTCAACATATACTTCTAGTACTGGAGGTTCTAGCTAGTGCAATCAGCCAAGAAATAAAATAAAAAGCTTTCAGACTAAAAAGGAAGAAGTAAAACTGTCTTTATTCATAAACAACACCATTGTCTATGCAGAAAAATTTATGGAACCTATGAAAAGCTAGTAGAACTAGTAAGTGGGTTTAGTAAAGTTGCAGGGTACAAGATCAATATATACAAAAATGACATGTATTTCTATATACTGGCAAAAAATTACAGATTGAAAAATAATTAAATGCTATTTATAATAGCATCGGGGCACCTGGGTGGCTCAGATGGTTAAGTGTCTGCCTTCAGCTCAGGTCATGGTCTCAGGGTCCTGTGATCGAGCCCTGCATCAGGCTCTCTGCTCGGTGGGGAGCCTGCTTCCTCCTCTCTCTCTGCCTGCAACTCTGCCTACTTATGATCTTTGTCAAATAAAAAAATAAAATCTAAAAAAAAAAAGAACTGTGTAATGTTTTAAAATATTCAAGATTAATCATAAATATCAATTTATAAGATGAGCATAAATAGATAATATAAAATATTCTAATTCTTTGTTGTAGAAGTTAACAAACTCTTTTCAAAATTTAAATGAGAATGCAAAAGACCTAGAATAGCCAAATTAACTTTGAAAATGAAGAACAAAATTGGAAGGCTAATAATACTTAATTTCAATACTTACAACACTACCATAATTAAAGCAATATGGAGGTACTAGTACAAATACAAATAAATAATTAATACATGGAACAAAAAAGTCTAGAAATAGACCTATATAGACAACTCATTTTTTATTAAGGTGAAAAGGCAATTTAGTAGAGAAAGAAGTCCGTTCAAAAGTGTACTGGAAAGATTGGATATTCATGCATAAAAAAAATAAACCTTATAGTATAAACATATGTTAATTCAAAATGAACCACAGACCTAAAAGTAAAATCTTAAAATATGAAGCATTTAGAAGAAAACCTATAATATCACTGTGACCTTGGGTTAGGCAAAGATTTCTAGATTTCAAAAGCATGATCCATAAAAAGAGCAAATTGATAAAGTAAACTTTACCAAAATCCAAAACTTCTGCTCTTCAAAAGACAATATTAAGAGAAGAAAAAATTAACTACAGACTGGAAGAGTAAATTTGCAAATTAGAAATCTGATAAGAAATCAATGATATAGAATACAGAAAAACAAAAGAGAAAATCAATGACACCCAAAGCTTCCTTAAGATAAATAAAACTGGGCACCTGGGTGGCTCAGTGGGTTAAAGCCTCTGCCTTCGGCTCAGGTCATGATCCCAGGGTCCTGGGTGGCTCAGTGGGTTAATCCCAACCCTCCTTTTCTATTCTAAGGTTTAGCATTTTAAATTGGCTTGGAAATAAAACTTAACGACAGGGCCTCTGGGTGGCTCAGTTGGTTAAGCATCTGACTTGATTTCAGCTCAGGTCATGATCTCAGGGTTGTGATATTGAGCCTGGTGTCAGCACAGAGCCTGCTTAAGATTCTCCCTCTCCCTCTGCCCCTCCTCACTCCAACTCTCCCTCTCTCTCTCTCTTAATTAATTAATTAATTATTAATAAATAAATCTTAACAATCTCTAACCCTGTGAGTGTACATGATAAGATTAGCATGAACATACCAGAAACTTCTTTGTCCCTAATTCATTAGGATCATTTTTCCTACCTCAGAATTCCTGTGGCTATATTTCTGCAGGCCCAGTTGTGCTGACATTTGGCTCGCATTATTTCTTATTTTACAATAACCCTGTAAAGTAGGTTTTTATTGTTTCACGTATAGAGACAAAACTCAGCAAGATTATGTAATTTGACCAAAGTAACACAGCTAAGAAATAATGGAAGAAGGATTTTTTAACCCATCAGTTCTACCCTGCTCTCTATCTGCCTCCTTCTCAGACCCTTACGTACTCCTTCCACTCACAGATTCTGTCTAGATTTTTCTGGGGAGTCTTTAGATGAAATTAAAAGGTGCAGCAACTCTCCTATTTTGTTACTGTTTTTATTAAAAGGAACATTGGTGATTACAAAAACTATCTTATATACATTTCAGAATATTAAATGGAATAGAATATCTAAATTACAGAAAATTATTAGTAGATGTTAAATACATATTGATCACTCCCCAGCCTTTCCATTCAAGTTCTAGGAAAGATAGAGCCCACAGGGTGACAACTAGAGATATAAGGCTTTGAGAAAGCTCTTCGGTGAACATTCCCTCTGGAGGGTTCTCCTCCTTTGTCTACGGATGTGTGCCCCTTTGCCTGCTTCCTCTGCACATCCTTTCCAAGGTTACAGGCAGAAGAAGGCAGAAGAAAGCATGAGCATGCAGAAACTAGGCTCTGCACTGACAGGGCAGATCTCAGACATCCTGTGCACACACAATGGAGACAGAGACTCAGCTGAAACATTCACGTGACTGGAACTTTCTTTCTGGCTAAATACCACACACTGGGAAAGCCGTTAATTGAATTAAATTGATATAAATTGCTGCCTGGATTAAGGTGAAAAACTAGTTCATTAACTCACTCTGAAACTGGCCCTTAGCCCAATGGGTTTTCCCTTGTTTTCTCCCCTTAGTACTCCAGCCACTGCGTGTGTTATTAGTTAAAATACCATGGTGTTGCTAAATCACAACATACAGTGATATTTCTAACACATCCAGAAGATGTTAATAAATGGCTGGGGGAAGGCTGCTAAAAATAGATATTAAATGGGTTAAAAAACTTCTGTCTTCGATAAACCGATCTTCCTTTTTATCCACAGTACAGTTTCCTCTTAATGAGATAACTTATCCCATGAAGTAAACAGGCAGCTCAAGGTAGGGTTTTAGCAGTAAGTCACTTGAACTCCCTCAGGGTGCTCATCCATATATAATGACTACAGTAACATCTACCCCATGATGTAAGTGTTGTGAGTATTATCTAACAATTGTAATTACATTTCATGAGGATTCACTATTTGCCAGATTATGAGTGTTTTCCATGTGTTATGGAAAATGCCTGTGGCTCCATTTCTGGAGGCTCAGTTGTGCCTGGCACCTAAAATCTAACATAATGATAACAATAACAACCGCATTTGCTCTCATCCCCAAGCACGTACCCACAGCCTATGAATGGAGTGGATACTTGTATTATTCCATTTGACAGAAAGGAAACAGAGGCTGGGTAAGGTGCAATGACTTGGCATAGTCACAGAGCAGATTCCCACATAGGCCAGGTGACCTTTTAACTACTACACCATGAGCAAAGCCTGGCACCCAGCAAACACCCCATAAAAAACAGCTACTAAGAAGAAAGAAGGATGAGGGTAAGCTTTTCTCTCAATCCAGCAAGAAACCAAATTAATACTCAATCTTTGGCCAAAAATATCTTTTATTTGTTTCAAGTAACAATAATTAATAATAAAAACCACTTTGCTGAGTATTTACTACGTGTCAGTCATTGTTCTTTTTCAGTTTTAACTCATGTTATCTCTGAAGAAGCTAGTGATTAGTTTTATGCTAATTGTGCAGATGATGCAACTAAGGCATGTAGAGGTCATGCAAGTGACCCATCACACAACTAGTGAGTGACAAAGCCAGAATCTGAAACTAAGAGTCTGACCCCAGATTCCCCTCTCCATACTCCCACTTGCCCCTCTGTGATCTGACACCAAGTCCTGTGTGACCCCACCACCATCATCAACCTTTCTCCTGTCAATATCTTCAACTCCCTTGTATGTAACATCTCGATTGGGTAACACCATTTAAGATGAAGCCCAGTGGTCCCCTTCTCCCTGCAGTACCTGGGCTGTTGAGCATTATTAAGAAAATACATGATCCAGTATAAATTCATGGTCCTTGACCACATCTGTGTCCCTGGTAATGCTCAGATTACCTGCTACATATCCGCAGCAGCTCTCTCTGGGCATCAGAACTAGCCTCGACTCCTTTCTTTGACTCCAGCTCTGTCCTCATTCCCAGTATTATATGAATTTCCCTAGTACTCCACAGAGAAACTAGAACCTAGTGGATGAGAGAACTCTCTACCCACAAAAGAGATCATCATTCTTGTCAATTCCTCTCTCTAATACACCTGATCTTAATAATTATTCCTCTTAAGCATCTT
>RCUC01097959.1:0-39055 GCA_003697995.1 Taxidea taxus jeffersonii | reverse complement strand
TTTTTTTTTTTTTTATCTCAGGGTTCTAGAAGCTAGAAGTTTGAAGCCAAGGTGTGCACAGAGCTATGGTCCTTCTGAAGGCTCTAAAAAAGGATTCTTCCTCCTAGCTTCTGATAACCCCAGGTGTTCTTCTCCTTGCAGCCTCAATGTATCAACCTCTGCCTCTGTTATCATGCAACATTTCCTCTTGATTATCTCTATATGCTTCTACATTTTCCTTTTCTTATAAGACTCCCAGTCATATTGGATTAAAGGCCCCCTCTAATTCTATATGACTTTATCTTAACTAAATTACATCTGCTGTTTCCAAACAAAGTCTCATGCACAAGTATTGGGGATCAGAACTTCAACATACCTTTTTGGAGGCCACAATTCAAGCCATGATAGCAGCCAATAAGCTTTCAATGACACTGGGTGAGAGAATACAAACTCCACAGAGTCCTGGGGGTTTTCTATCCGGTTTGAATTTAAAAAAAAAATAGCCTTGGTATAATTGAGTGCACTTAATCCTCCAGGTACAAAATATGTTGCAATGAGCTGCAAAGTCAGCTGTCCCTTTCTGTCTGATATCTTCTCTAGGGGTGGCAACGGAGGTGGGGGGGAATGCTAAGCCATGCTTAGGCTCATGGGTCCTGTGATGGTGCACATCACACTTCTTAAGAAGTAAGAGCAGACTGGTACCTTCTCCTTTCCTCAAGTCCTCCTGTCCAGGAATATAACTTGATTTGGTCTTCTAGATACTAAATTCTGCCCCTAAATTTTTAGAAATCCACATTTTCCCTGCAGCAAGATGAGCCAATTGCTTTGCTAGCTCAGTTGAGTACTGGTTGCACACCACACTTGTTATTTATGTATAAATCAACAACTTGTTCCCCTTCATTGCTCACCCCTTCAATGTGATTTAATATTTCAGCACTGGACAGAGGATTATAGATTTTATTTCATCTTGAACCACATAATTCATTTTCATATATTAGATCACAAATGATTGGAAAACAGATTCTAATTGGCAGGTAGCCATTTATGTGAAATCTCGTAGCAAATGTTAAGCTCCTACACCTTTCCCTTGAAAGAGCTTTTGAAATGAAATTAAAATTCCTCATTCAGAGTTGAATAATTTATGCTGCTGGGAGCTAATTACCATACGCATCTCAGAAGTGTGTGCTTATCTCTCTTCCAGGCCACTTGTCTTAAACTGTAGGCTCTAGGTTCCACAATTTGTACTAAATCCTCTAGTTGCCAAGTGGGATAAGGGCTGTTTGCACAAATTATATTCTCAGGAGACTCTGGTTTGATCCAGGTGAGTGGAAATGCACCTGCTCAGTGCCAGCCTTGGCAGGGTTTATTGATACTAGAGTGGGATTAACAGCTGTCAACTCTGATATCTACCTGGAGAAGAGAGTGGTGCATCACCAAAGCAAATATGAAAAACAGGAAGTTATTTGGCCAAGAAGCAGGCTTGCAGAGACTAAACTCGCCCTACTGCTGGGCTAGAGTCAACTTTTCACTCCATCTAGTTGGGGAATATTAAGTTGAGCCTGACAAAGCCCAACGACCCCTCCCTCCATTTGGTCCACCTCTTAGCTCTTGATCTAGGCAGATTATGGAGTGATAATCTGTCTCTTGTACCTGCAGCAGATTTATAAACTTAGTTATCCAAGTTTTGAAGCCACACTCTATCTCTCTGGAATACCTAGTTTCATTTTTTTCATTTTCTAGGAAAAGCCCATTTTCCTGACTTAAACCATTCTCTTGAACAGCTCGTACTCCTGTGTCACACCTTTCTATTTAGCACCTGATGCATCCTTTGCCTTACTTATTTTGTGCTTACCCTTGATTTGGCCCTGCATGGTAGGTTCTGTTTTTAACTTTTGCTTTTAATGACCCCTATATTGCTTTAACATCACTTCCAAAGCATTCACATTTCCATTTACACAGCTCCATCTGACCACTGACTTCTGAGCTTTTCTCCTATTTTTCTGTTGTCCATTAGCTCAAGGAAATCAAATACTTGAGACTTGTGTGGCTATTCCCACATCATCACACATTGTAGACTTTGCTCATCTATCTACTCCATTGTTTGTTTCTGACCTGATCTGAGCCATGGGATGCATAACACGCTTTTCAGACAACTGCTGCCAATGTATCAGAGTTGGCATTTGAGATAGGAGCAGTTTACTCTCCCTGCCTTTATCTGGGCTTGCAGCCAGGCTCTGGGTCCTCACCCTAGGTTCATAAGCGCTCAACCCTGAATAAGTGCTCAATAAATATTGGTTAAATGAGTAAAATAACGAATGAGTGGAAAAGTGCCAGAATTCCTGTGTAACTTATGTAATTTTTACATAACTTATGTAACTGCGTGATAGGAATCCAAGTGAAGTTCCAGTGGTAACCATTGTGTGGCCTTGAGAAAGTTTCCAACCCCTGTGAATGTATCTGTAAAATGGGCATAATGATAATAGTGCTCTCTTTGTACGGCTGTTGTGAGACAAAGCGAGATGGTATCTGTAGAGCTGTGAGCGAAGTGCCTGGCTTGTTATATGTGCTTAATACATCTTGGTCATTGTTACTGCTCCTTTTTTTTTTTTTTTAAGATTTTATTTGTTTATTTGACAGAGATCACAAGTAGGCAGAGAAGCAGGCAGCGGGGGTGGGGAAGCAGGCTCCCTGCTTAGCAGAGAGCCTGATGCAGGGCTCGATCCCAGAACCCTAAGATCATGACCTAAGCTGAAGGCAGAGGCTTTAACCTACTGAGCCACTCAGGTGCCCCCGTTACGGCTACTTTTATCAAATAACTCATATTCATTAAAACCTATCTTTTTAACATTTATTTTCAGTGTGGATCTGATTTATTTTTAATGTTTTCAATATCACCCCTTTAAGCACTAGAAGTGATAAGTCTGCCAAATATACAGTTTCATCTTCTAATAGAGAGGCCAATTTGCTGTCTTTAAAATGCCCAGCAGAGACGAAACCTCCTTAGTCAAGAAAAGCACGTTTTCCATTTCACATACACTTGATCTGGTCCTAAGAAAGTGTTTCTCTACAATTATATTCCTAGGAAAACCTTGGCTCATGTTACAGCTAATCATTTGAAACCGTTTCCTGTCTGAGCTGTTTATAGAAGCATCATTATGCCAGCATATACAAGTAGATATTTTCTGATCTATAGTTAAAAACAAAGTTCACTTTTTCCCTTTGATTGAAATTTAACTATCCAAATGGGTATACTAGAGGATGATACTACTTATTATTGAACTCTTTTAGGGATTATACTCATGTACAGAGTCCTGAATCAAGTGATGCTTTGCCCAAATAATAGAGTTGTATTTATTGACCACTCATTTGGGAGTTTTATGTGAAATATGAATGGCTATTTATACAAGGAAAGCAGATATAGTATTAGACCAAAGGAATATACAACCAAAACAAGGTCATTTGCTCCCCCAGCTGTTTCTACCATCAACATAAAAACTGCATATTTTATTTATGATATTACTGATATGTTATGTGGTTGTGCCAGGAGAGTGCCATTAAAGATACCAAAGATGAACTTTTGCCAGACCTAAGCTCTGATTAATTTTTTCATGGTTAATTTATTCCTAAAAGTAAACAAACAAAAAATTATTGTCGGTATGTATTAACAAATAGATAGAATATATAGAAATGACTATGATTGCTATTTTGTCAAATCTCGATTCCTCCTTTCCCTGCTTTTCATAGGATTCAAAAGCATTGGAAAAGGATAAAACAAAAACGCTCTCTTACAATGTACCTTCCTGCCAAAATAGAGTTTTTTCAAGTTCAGTAGCTTTTTAAGATTTGCCTAATGAAGGGGCATCTCGGTGGCTCAGGTCATGATCTCAGGTTCCTGGAATGGAGCCCCTCATCAGGCTCTCTGCTCAGCAGGGAGCCTGTGTCCCTTTCTCTCTCTGCCTGCCTCTCTGCCTACTTGTGATCTCTGTCAAATAAATAAAGTTAAAAAAAAAAAGATTTATCTAATGAGTCTTTTACCATTTCCCTTGAGTGATTATTGATAATTTGAGTTTCTGATACTATTTCCTCCCCTCCCCAGGGAGCCTGTGTCCCTCTCTCTGCCTGCTTCTCTGCCTACTTGTGATCTCTGTCAAATAAATAAATAAAGTCTTAAAAAAAAAAAAAAAGATTTGCCAAATGAGTCTTAATAAGTCTTTTACCATTTCCCTTGGGTGATTATTGATAATTTGAGTTTCTGATGTTATTTCCCCCCCTCCCCAAAATGTAGTCTATAGTTAGACAATTTACATGTCAACTCATTGTTCCTATTTATATTCTACCCCTTCCTGGAAACATACACAGTTTACCAGATTGACTATTTCCTTTTTTCCCTTGCAGATTTCATAATGCAAATATTGCATACATATTTCAGAGCCTGGGGAAACATTATTTTTGAGGGAAAATTGCTCTTCGGTACTAATTGCAAATACATGATTTGACAAAAATCTATCCAGAGAAATAAAGGGATAATTTAAAAGGCCTAAAAGCTTGGGCTCATTTATAAGCTTCTATAAAATAAAAAGGAAGGAAAAATTATGTTCTACAGGGGATACAGTTTCACCATATAATTTCAGTGCTAAATATAAATGAATTAGAATGATGAAAATAACAAAATGCTAATAGAAATATGCATACCTCGAGGTTGCTATTATGACACCACCATCATCCTTTCAATTACGTGGGTTATAGCTCTAATGCACTGTCTGTAAACTGAATGTAACTGATTAAACATGTTTATATGAATATTTAAGTGCAGCTAAAATTCATTAAAGTAAGATTTTTCCTGCTTGAGGTAGACATATCTGAGTCCACAAGACCCAACCTATTGATAAAATCTGAATCCTTTTAAAAACATCACATGATTTATCTAGGTATAAGAAACAAACAAATTTGAAAATTTCTAGAAAATCTATCAAATGTCTAAGTTTTTCTCTAGGAATTGACAGAATGCAAATGCTTAGTTGGAGACCTGTGATCAATGACTTTACTTCCCAGCTGGTCACTCTATTTCTAATCAATGGGAATATAGCTGGTGAATGCATTTCCGTTCTATTTGATTCAAAAGGTTGTGAATTTGTACATTGAAATAAAATGTTCCACCTCGATGACATACAAAGATATATAGTTCCTTGGATGATTAATTTAATCAAAACCTCATTTACTATAGTTGGCCAGATAATATGGGAAAAGCTTGGTATCATCCTATAAACTATACCCCAGATGAGTCTAAGTTAAAAACAAAATGATTCTGAAATTATTTAAGTGGTTATTTTACCACTGGAAATTCTGAGCAAATAGAAGGCTGTAACTTAATCCCTAAATCTTTCTCCATTTCACGGATTTGCAAGGCTTAGGAGGCTCCCCATTCTGTCCCTAACCAATGTTCGTCAAAGGAACTATATTCAAATATTATAAAATACTTCTTAGTGCATCTAGACATTTCCGCTTTCACCATTAGGTTGTATACATACCATGAGACATTTATTATTTAATTAATATTTATTGCATATACTATGTATCAGGAACAATTCTAGGTTCTGAGAATACAGCAGCTGAACAAACAAACAGAAAACAGATTTCTCAAAAAAGTCCCTGTCCTTTGACACATTCTATTTGGAGGAGAGAGAAGTAGATAACAGTTTTTAAATATAAAAGATACATTAATTTAGACGTTGACATCAGTATGTATTGCTATGCATCATATCATTGTAGACTTAGTCGTTTCTAACAGCAGCCATTTGCTTTGCTTATGAACTTTGGGTGAGCTCAGCTTGAGCTCTTCCCTGAGGTCAATCATGCGGGCACAACCACCTAGTGACTCATCTGGGACTGGAGGGTCTAAGATGGCCTCAGTCACATGTCTTGCATTTGGTGTAGACTATTGCTACCCAGCCCAGAAGGCCTTATTTTGGAAAGATTGCCTCATCCTCCAGTCGGCTTCTTCACATAGTAACCCGGGGCAGTGTTCTAGGAGTGAAAATGTAGACCTGTGAAGACCTTTGAGGACTAGGCTTGAAGTTTCCACACGATCACTTTTGCAATATTCTTTTAGTCAAAGCAATTCCTCAGGTTAACCCAGATTCAAGGAGTGAAAAAAAAAAAAATAGACTCCTTTGGTGAGAAAATGTCAAAGAACCATTGAAAATGAACATGCATACAAAGGTGGAATAGATTATTATGGCATCTTTTTATAACCAATCTACCTTAAGCAGTAATAAATATGGGGAAAATAAAGCAGGAAGAAAAGGAATACTGTAGTAATGGGAAAGAATCCCAATTATAAAGAAAAAGTGATATGTATTAACTTGAAGGAAGTAGGGGAGTGAAGCATGTGGCTATCTGGGGAAGATATTCCACACAGAGTAAATTGCACAGGTCGTAAAGGAAGTATGTGTTTGGAATATTCAAAGAACAATGAGATGGCCAATGCAGTGTAACTGGAGGGTCCTAGGGGAAAAGCAATAGAAGAAGAGATCAAAATTATAAATGTGGGCCACTGAAAGGATTTTTTCTTTTACTCAGAATGACATGGGAAGACCTTGGAAGGTTTTGAAGAGATGACTAAATCTCTAAAATGATCAGTCTGGCTGCTGTGTTGAAAGTAGGCTAGGGAAGGATAAAACCAGGGAGATTAATTAGTAAATCTATAAGATAGATCTTATAAATCTAGTAAGATAGAATTGTTCCTCAGACCAGGATCATAGTAGGGATTACATTCTGAATAGATTTTTAATGTAGTGACAAATTAGATATGATGAGAAGTTGGATGTGAACTATGACAAAGTAAAGATAAGGATAACTCCAATGTTTTTTGGCTTATACTATGGAAAGGCTTGAGTTGCTATTTATTAAGACAGAAGAGACTGAGGAAGGAGAGGGTTTGAGCTATACTTGGTGTTTGTTGTTAGATACAGACTTAGCCTGAAATTTCCAGAAATTAAAAATGGGTCAGTAATCAAATGCAAGTAATTCACAGGGAGTGTGATCAGAAAGCAAGAGTGAACACAGGGAGAGAGAGATAAAGAAAGATCCAACACATTATTGAATTGGTCACCTGTAAAGATCCCTTGTTCCTTGATTCAAGGGGTGTTCTGAAATGCATCTAAGGATGAGCTGGTCTGGAGGGAGAAAATATTACACGTTTCCACTGGTTGTCATCCCCTTTTGGGTGGCAAGTGGGTTTCCATGGAAATCCTGCTGTTGAATCAAGAGAAGCCACTGGGGCAGGAAGTCTCCCTTTCCTTTTCTTACTTTTCTTTTTCTTACTACTTAGATTTGTCTGTGTGTCTTTCTTAACTGTCCTCTACATTAGAAATCCCATTCAAGGTCACAATCTCTGCAAATACTTACTACAAGAGGGTTAGTGAAGAAACATCTTTCCCATGGTTAATGTTCTTCATTACCTATTTTTCCCCTTTCTAGATTTCCTTTACTCTACATCAGTACTTCATCAAATGTGGGTTGCTTACTTGAAAGATTGATTCCTATCTTCAAGCTGAAGGGGTCTGAACCCTTAGTTACCTTGCCCATTTTGGACCACGTACTCTTCTCTGTAACTATCCATTCACCATTGTTACTGAAAAAAGAAATAAAGATACTCTGTGAATCACCTAAGCTTTGGACACAGTCATTCTTGGCTCCATAGGCAGCAACACCACTATGTCCTCTGGTAATCAGGATTGATTGCCCTACGAGTGTAGAACTATGTTTCTTTGCCTGAAAGATCCCTGGAAAGAGGAACCCAAATATTCACATATAGTTTTAATTCCAAGTTCAATTGAACATTTACTGTACCCCATAGAAAAAACATCTTACGGAAATGCATTCATCGAGTCCAACTGAACCCAAGGCAGGTTAAAAAAAACAAACAAACAAAAAAAACAAACAAAAAAAAACCCCACAAATTCAACAGCATGCCACTGAGTTTTTGAGATAGTCATATTAATGTACAAATTAAGAACATTGAGCAGCAAATTTCCAATTCATGCCCAAGATCGCATAACTAAATATTTGTTGATCTAGAATTTGAGTTCAGATTTGGTTTCAGAACCTTTTTCTTTAATTACAGTGCTATACTAAGTCAAGGTCTGAATAATCTATTTATTGTTAATAATAAAATAATATTTTTGTATGTAAAAATAAGTTGCTTGATAATGTTTGTCATTATAGCTACTTACAAGGGAAGAAAAGTTTTAAAAAAATGTCTGTAGTTAAAAAAGAAAGCCTTTACCATTGGAATTTAACATGATATTTTTTTAAGATTATTTATTTATTTATTTGTGAAAGAGAGCACTCATGAGTTGGGGGGGAGCAGAGGGAGAGGTTATAAGAGACCCCCCCACTGAGAAGGAAGCCCAGGTGCAGGCTTTATCCCAGGACCCTGAGATCATGATCTGAGCCAAAGGCAGACACTTAACTGATGGAGTCACCAAGGTATCCCACTATAATTTTTACTTTTAAAGACTTAGAGAGAAGTAGTCTGTTTTACTTTCTTTACCTGTATACGTGAAACTAGCCATTTTCCTCTATTTTTTAGGCCTCAATTTATCATAATATGGAAATTCCTTCATGTTTATGATGCTTTATTTTTCTAGCAGGCCATAATTCTTCTGTTGAGCCCACAAGATTGTTCTGAAAACTAGTATTTTCATGTTACCTGCCTGGAATGAATTTATGTATACATTTATACAGTAAGACTCAAGAAGATAAATTTGATGCTCCCTGTTCCAGTGTCTTTCTCACTCCTTCAGTAGTTTCCAACACAAACAATAGGCTTTTGTGAACCTCCAAACTAGTTTGCTTCTAAGGACCAAGAGTTGCAATACCCTATTTGGGTCATGTAAAAACAGCCATGCTCTAATGTCCTGTAGGTAATTTGTCTTATGCCCTTAGCTTCCAAGACAGTTGCAGTTATTCTTTCACTGATGTGCTCTACTTTGCTTATATTAGAGATCTATCTTATAATATATTACTCAGAATTTAGCATTCCTGGATGCCATTTTATTATTTCCTTCATGTTCCTAACTTCCTCACAGTCATTTCTATAACTGATATTTCTCGGATCTGAATTACTTTTCAGCCTTTCCCAATTTAATGTTACAAAATAATTTCATTAACATGCTGTCTGCACCCTCTTATAGATCTTTAGCACCAAGCCTGAAGGAATCCACTCCATATTTACCCCAGAAGGCTCTAACACCCATTAATCATTATCTTTTACTTATGGTCTTTAAGTTCATTTTTAATTCAAGCAATTACATTATTCCCTGAGCCAATCTCAACAGAATTTATAAGGAAAGCTGCAGGAGCCTTGTCCTCCCAAGGTTTTAAAAGGTATTTTAAGTTGTCTTTCTCCAGTTGACTTATTTTGCTAAGCATAATACGCTCTAGTTCCATCCATGTTGTCGCAAATGGTAAGATTTCATTTCTTTTGATGGCTGCATAGTATTCCATCGTATATATATACCACATCTTCTTTATCCATTCATCTGTTGATGGACATCTAGGTTCTTTCCATAACTTGGCTATTGTGGACATTGCTGCTATAAACATTCGGGTACACATGCCCCTTTGGATCACTATGTTTGTATCTTTAGGATAGATACCCAGTAATGCAATTGCTGGGTCATAAGGTAGCTCTATTTTCAATTTTTTGAGGAACCTCCATGCTGTTTTCCAGAGTAGTTGCACCAGCTTGCATTCCCACCAACAGTGGAGACGCAACGGGGGTGGGAGTTAAGGTGGTAGGAAAAGTAAAAATGAAAGAAGATGGGATCGGGAGGGAGAAAAACCAAAAGAGACTCTTAATGTCATAAAACAAACTGAGGGGGGTGGGGGGAAGAGGGGTTGGGTGAGGGTGGTGGGGTTACATTATATGTTTAAATAAAGCTTAAATAAAGTAAAAAAAAAAAAACAAGCAAAAAAAAAAGGTATTTTAAGGAATCATTACAAATATCTTATACTGAACCTATATATTGCCTGATAGATCAATTATAATCCTTGGTATGTCATTTAAGACACTCCATAATTGCTTATATTTCCTTCCTTCCTTCCTTCCCTCCCTCCTTTTCCTTCCTTTCTTCCCTCCTTCCCCTTCCTTCCTTCCTTCTTCCCTCCCTCCCTCTCTCCCTCCCCTCCCTCCCTCCTTTCTTTCCTTCCTTCCTTCCTTCCTTCCTTATTATATTTGTATTTTGAACTAAGTTTTCACAAATGTCCCAAACAGTCACTTCTCTTGGGCAATAGCAGCACCTCTGACAACCTTCTCTCACAATGTCTCACTGTGAAAATTGTTTTGGCCAATTTTCTCTCCTGGAGTGCCCTCTTCCATACTTTTAACCAGTGCCTTTTTTTCCCCTCTTTTTTTATTTACCTGGGATTTAGGTTATTTGCTTTTTCATTTTTGCATCTCCACAAAAAATTATTTATTCCTTCAAAGCAGTAACAATATTGTCTTCTTGTTTATCACTCTACTATCTGCGATAATGCCAACTACCCGTACAGCAAATTCTTGAGTGTCGTCACTCTTTCAATTACTTTTAGAGGAATCTGTTTTTTTTTTTTTAAGATTTTATTTATTTATTCGACAGACAGAGATCACAAGTAGGAAGAGAGGCAGGCAGAGAGGGAGGGAGGAAGCAGGCTTCCCGCTGAGCAGAAAGCCCAATGCGGAGCTCCATCCCAGGACCCCAAGATCAGGACCTGAGCCGAAAGCAGAGGCTCAACCCACTGAGCCACCCAGGTGCCCCGGAATCTGTTTTTTTAATACTTAATGTGGTTTTGTCATTACTGATAACTATAAATGTTCCCACTGTGATGCATAGTGTCGTGGGCTTTGCAGTTCTGAATTGAAGCCTTGCTCTACAGGCTTCAAATTCTGTGATTTTGTATAGTTATTTAACTTCTCTCAACCTTGTTTTCCTCAGCAGTAAATTCATGATGACACCATTGACTCATAGAATAATTGTGAGGATTAATTAAGATAATGTCCATAAATAATCTGTTCTCCTTAATAGCATGATCAATCTCTAAAATTCCATTACCTATTTTCTTCCTCCCTTCAGGCACAACTTACTCTTACTACCGGTTTTTGTTTTCTGGATCTGCTATAAACAATGGTCCGCCCATTTATATTCCTGTTCACCATTCTAATCTTATTGATGTTTCAAACATCCATTCAGCCTGGATTTTAATTCTTACAAGGCTATTTTCTAGCCATGTGATTTGGAGCAATAACTTCTCAGAGAGGAGTTTCATCCTACAAAGGGGAGAATAATACTCATCTCAAGCACTTATGCTGAGGTATGAAGGAGAAAATGAACACAAATTGGAACACAGTTGCCTGGAATAGAGCCTGGGTTCACTAATATCAGGACAATTCACTGGGGCCATGAGATAAGAACAAGGACCATATATAGACCTTGGTTTTACTCCTGTCCTTGTTCCTTCCCCCTTCCTGGGACCTTTGTCTTTCCTTGAAGTAGAAGGGCAAAGTGTAACTGGCTTGACTCCTTTCATTCTTCTGGGCAATGATTGGCATATGCTTAACTTTAGTTTCCAGTGTTTCGATACAGAAATGACATTTGCACTTGAGGGGAGTGAGATTCCAACACCGTGTCTGTCAACGTTGTCCTTCTATACCCTCCACCCTTTGCCCCTGACCTGCCATATGCCAGCAAGGCGCTTCATGTAACTCTTTGACAAACTGAGAGGTGGATAATGCTGCATATTTTAAAATCCACTCTGTCTACAATTTGCCTTAACTTATAGAAACATAATGTGAATATTCACATAAATTATTGTTTTATTGACAAAAAAGAAAAGCAGTTAAAAAAAGGAATAAAGTTCCTAGTTAAATATAATGAATGATCTTACGGAAAACCAGCCTTAGACTTTGAAATGTTGTTCTTCTAAGGACTTATATAAACCTGGGGTCAATTCATCTCAGTCTTCCACCCACATGGCCCTTATGTATTATTCTCTTTCTCTATAAAGTAACTCATGTCCCTCCTCTAACTCAGACAACATTAATGTAACCAGGAATGGTACAATTATTGTTTTTATTATGTACAATTATCTAAGATTGGATTATTACTAAATGCAAACAATTCAAAGCAAGAGGCACATATTTGAAAATGTTTAGGACAGCAGGGGATTATTCTGCTTAAGTCCTTCTTAACATCAAGAACTGAATAAATGATAACAAATCACGATAACCAAGGAGCTCAGTGAAATCCCATCCTGTGCAGGGGCATTAACAGTTAATTTGATTTATAAACATTTGCAAAGTATGCAAAAGTGTGTTTAGGAATGCAAATAATAGTGTCTTCCAAATTTTAGTTCCATATTCAACCACATGGAATGCTTGAAAAGGAGCTCATGTGAGCCCAGCAGGGTGTTAAGATAATAGACACCAGCTCTTCCCTGTCCCGAGGAATTCCCAACTTGTTTATTAGTTTATTCACTTACTTTTGTCAGTCAAAGTCAATTCACACACATTGAGAGAATGACAGCTACAGTTCTGGAAGCATTGTTCTTGTATTGGTGAAGAAACACACGCTGGTCCCTTAAATTTCAATATGAGTGCATATGTGATTGCATCATGGGGGATGATGGGGCAAGTGAGGAGCATTTGCTTCTATGGCCAGGACTACATTGAAAAATGGGAGTCAGTTCAAATCCTTTTAAATGAGAGGTCATATGTTTTCCCGAGCCTTTGGGTGTTAACCACTGGTTTACATAATCACTACAATGAAAAAGAGAAGTTGCTTTGAATAGTAGAATAAATATGATGTGGATTTTCCACAGACAACCTGGGAGGAAGAGAATGCATAGAGAGGCAGAGATGGAAGTGACATGAGCTCTCTTCATGGTTCTATCAAGGTACCAAAAATATGTATAAAAACAACCATTTTATATCTGTTCCCATGGAATATCTGTTAAAAATATACAAGTATCAGGATGCCTGGGTGGCTCAGTCGGTTAAACGTCTGCCTTCAGCTCAGGTCATGATCCCAGGGTCTTGAGAACAAGTCCTGCATTGGCTCCCTGCTCAGAGGGAAGCCTGCTTCTCCCTCCCCCCACTCCCCCCCGCTTGTGTTTCCTCTCTCTCCGTCAAATAAATAAATAAAATCTTTTTTAAAAAATATACAACTATCTGGTGCAAATGAAGGTTCTAAGTGAAGTACACACACATGAAGTATATACACATGTATATATGTATATACATGTGCAAATGTAGATGCTCTCATGCATACATACATTTTCATATACATTTTTCTCTATGTAGTATCTATTATATGCACTCTATATATTTTATATATTCTAAACAACTCAGAAATGATTACATGCATATTATATAGAATTCTGAAGGTGGAGTACACTCCAGATCACCAGGAAATGCTTTGCACATGTGGTAGCCTTTAAGAATGCGTAAGATTTGGCCACGAGGAATTTATAAAATTTATAGAAACAGCATTCCAGGTGGAAAAAAAAATGGTATGAGCAAAAGCTTTAGTGTTTCCTTATGAGAAAGCATTATAAAATATAACTAGGGGAGGTGTATCTTGCTTCCCTGAGTGGCTTGCCTTGGTTTTAGGCAACTCTTTGCATATTAGAGCTATGGTTCTTTCTCACCACTCCAATTTTCTTTAATAATTTCAAGATTAAAGAAGTTTTAGGACTGGAATGTGATTGAGCCATCAATCATTTTCAGCTGCTTGGAATAAGGAAGAGTCTGGACTTAACTAAAGCATAACTCAGTGCTGTGTTGCTTGAGTTTTATATGATGCAAGAACCTCCAGAGTTCTGTACACTGCATCTCTACCTGTTACTTCTACCTCCCCCAGCAGGCAGGTGTAGGATAAACAGCCCTTCATACCAACCTTGAGAGGTGCTCAAATGTCACTCAACTTAATCAGCGAATGGAGTTAGGCAACTTTGGGTTGAATTCTAGCATCTCCACTTCTCAGCTGAAACATTTCAGATAACCTTTGATTAATTTCAGTTTCAGTTTTCTTATGCCAAAGATATTAAAGGTAATAATTCCTCTTTGACAGATTTTTGAGGATTAAATGAAATGCATATGCTACGGATGCTTTGTAAACCATAAAGAGATATACATTTGATTTATTTTTCTAACTGAGCATTTATTTTCAGGATTGTATTTAAAATGGTGTTTAAAATAATTAACAAACGGATGACAATCTGGTGTTTTACATGCCTGCACGATGATGCTTTCAAACTCATTATTTTTATTTGTGACATATAGGGTTTAGACTAAGAAGATATTGGAATCAGCTTTTTGCAAGTTGCGATCCTAACTACTGGGTTTGGGGCCTTGTCTGCTTTTCTAATCATCTGTATTCTGCAGGCTCTGGGTAATAATCATTTTATAGATTTAGGGTAACAGTTTCATATTATCCATTTTTAACTGATTGCTCACTTCAGCAGAGTAATCATTTTAGAATCTGTTAATGATCCCCTATGACAGCTTTTATAGACACAGCACGACATACCATGTATCCGCAATGCGTAAATATCAGCGATTGTTTTTAATTGTGAGAAGAGATTTGTCCAAAAGAATCGAGGAAAGCACAAAACCACAATCAATGTCATATAAAAGGTACAAATTAACATCAAGAAACATAATTACCTTGCAATTTCAGTCCATCATATATGTATGTAGGTAATATGCTTCTCTAATGTGAGTACAGAGTTATTTCTGAAAGCAGATGCTTCCTACTGCCATGTGGGATACATCTGAGTGTGCCCAGGCCTTACTTCTTTGTGGCCACCAAGATAAACAAAGCAAAATTGTCTCCTGAAAAGCACGGGCAGAATATCTGCAGACCATTAATCTTCATCATCCTCATTTTGTAGGCAGTATATATGCCACTTTGTATTTAATTAGAGATCTTCTTTCCAACCCTTTTCCTCATTCTCCTTGCCATCCAGCTTAACTTTGATTCTGCCTTGAATCATTCTCTTCAACAGACAGTATCTTTACACACAACAGTTCCAAGCTGTCAGTATCAGTTACCATCTCACTGTATTGGACATGTGACTGTATATTATCAACCCACCGTGCCCTCCTGACTTATAATAGCCGTAATTTCTCATCCTTTTTTTTCCCCCCTTGACTTTATAGATCTCTTCCTTTTTTCTGACTCTCACCTTCAGTTCTGTATTTCTTCCTTAGTTCTCAGCTTCATGACTTCATTGCTTTGTCTGATATGCCTATACTGTCATTTTAACTTCCCCTTCCCTACTTTTATGCATTATTTGCCTATTCAATGATGAGAAGATTAGAGGAGTAAAATTTAGTTTGACTGATTTTACCTGCCTATCTGCAAAGAAAATTGATTATTCAGTTTTCAATTAGTGGTTTTAAAATCACGGAAATGCATTTGTTTCTCCCTTGCAGTGGACTGCAAGGGAGGGAAGGGAAGTAGCAGTCAACTTTTACATAATATACTTTTTGCTTTGGTTTAAAGTTCTTTTTCACCTTTTTTGCCCCCTAATCATTGGCCTACTGAACTTAAGGCATGACAGCATTCCCTAAATTTGCTGGTTCAGAACCCTAAGTTCAATACTGGATATATTGCAGATTTTCAGAATCTCTTTAGAAGTTGCTAAGAGCGACTCTTTCAAATTTTCTGATAAATTGCCCAACAGCTACTATTGTGTCATGATCCTTTGGAACTCATCAACCCGTGCTGTAACGGCTATAAAAGAGGACAGTGTTAAAGCAATCAAAACTGTAAATTGTAGAATTAAGAGGCACTTTAGATCCTCCCAGTCCCCCAGAGAATGATGTTAGTTTTTTTATTGCATCTTGAAAGGGCAGTATGATGTGTGAAATAACTTTTGACATTAGAAATACAGAACGGGAGGCATGTTGAGGATAGTTTTTCCTTTATTCTTTCTTGAGCTATTTTGTAGTTCGGAAATGTCTCTACTGGGTTCTAATTTTGTAGTGCGTTGCTCCAGTTATTTTTTATTTTAGAACACTGTGTATCCATTAAGAGGCTCTCACATGTAGACTTCTAAAGTCTCCACTTCAACTAATTAATTAGGGACAAAATTCTCAGCTATTTGACAAAATAGGTCTTACTCTTAATGAATTCATTCAAAATTGTAAAAATAAAAACCAGATTACTTAGGGTGTTGATCTTCATTGTAAGGAAGTAAATTGGGAAAGTTCTAGAAATACTGAAATAGCAAGTTCTAACTGGGAGATTTTAATGTTTAGGAAAATGTGTGTGGCTTTTTAAACTTTTACTTGATAGGGGAATACTGACTTTGAATACCTATAACAATCTCTCACTCAGAATTTTCACCCTCTTCAGGGACACCTGGGTGGCTCAGTTGGTTAAGCAGCTGCCTTCGGCTCAGGTCATGATCCCAGCGTCCTGGGATCGAGTCCCGCATCGGGCTCCTTGCTCAGCAGGGAGCCTGCTTCTCCCTCTGCCTCTGCCTGCCTCTCTGTCTGCCTGTGCTCTCTCTCTCTCTAACAAATAAATAAATAAAATCTTAAAAAAAAAAAAAAAGAATTTTCACCCTCTTCAAATTATTTTATCTTTGTCTCTAATCTGTCTACCCACCTTCATTATCCACTGACATTTGTTCATCCATATACAATTTGTTTTTCATTTACTAAATGAGTGATATATACTAAAAAGTTCTTTGTTTCCCTACTATTTTTTGGTAGTTCCACTAATGTACCTCTAGACTGAGAAACTGGGGTCCTATTTTACCTTCTCTCCATCCCAGTCGTGGTGTTTTAACTCAAGTTTGGACTTAAAAAAAAGAAGAAGAAGAAAGAAAGAAAAATTGTATCTAGTTCTTCTCTCCATTCCTATAGTGTCGCCCTAGGCAAGAGGCTCATCTCATCTCATCAAGGCAGTCAGGTAAGGAGTAAACTTTTGCCCAGGTGGAGAAGCTAGCACAACAGAGTACCTGAGTCATGTACAGAGAAGAGCAGAGTGAGGTTTATTCTTGAAAAGCAAGAGGTAATGTGATGTTGAGAGTCATGAGATACATTAAAGAAAGAAAATTTTTGGATTTTAAGAAACTGAATGTTTGCCATGTCTTTATTACCACAGCTTAGCTTAGCCTATGTGTCTTCGTCACAGTGTAGAAGAGCAGAGATTGGCATGTAGTAGGAGCTTCCATTATTATTATTTTGGCAAGATCAAATTTTACCCATTCTTCATAGTTCACTAAATGCTATTTTCATTATTCAGTCTTCCTGATTGTTTCCTAGAAGAAAATAATATCCCCATTCCACAACTGCAATTCTTTATCTGTCTTTAACATAGTTTTAATTTAAAATGCATTACTGGGTATTTACCCTAAAGATACAAATGTAGTGATCCGAAGGGGCACATGCACCTGAATGATTATAGCATCAATGTCCACAATAGCCAAGTTATGGAAAGAACCTAGATGTCCATCAACGATGAATGGATAAAGAAGAAGTGGTATATATATACAATGGAATACTATGCAGCCATCAAAAGAAATGAAATCTTGCCATTTGCGACGACATGGATGGAACTAGAGTGTATTATGCTTAGCAAAACAAGTCAGTTGGAGAAAGACAACTATCATATGATCTCCCTGATATGAGGAAGTGGAGATGCAACAAGGGTGGTGGTTAAGGGGGTAGGAAAAGAATAAATGAAACAAGATGGGATCGGGAGGGAGACAAACCAAAAGAGACTCTTAATGTCATAAAACAAACTGAGCCGGGGGGGAGGGGTGTTGGGAGAGGGTAGTGGGGTTACATTACATGTTTAAATAAAAATAAAAATTTTAAAAATTAAAAAATGTATATTATACATATTTTTGCATATATGTATATATATACATATACACACATATCATTAATAAATCATTAATAAGAGACTAATTTCCATACAGGAAGATATTATGTCTTATTGTCTTCAATCATTCATAATTTGTACAATAATAATTATTATACATTAGACAATAAATATTTGAAGGAAAATAGTGGTCGATTTCCTTTAAAACTTCATAGGATATGAAGGCATACTTCTGCCATTTGAGCATGTCCCAGGCTGTGGGTCTGTGCCCTACAGCTGAAGGAAATGCAACAATATCTTCTGCTTCATGGAACTGGGGAAAGGGAGTCCTATTAAGATGTTGATTCCTGGGACGCCTGGGTGGCTCAGTTGGTTAAGCAGCTGCCTTCAGCTCAGGTCATGATCCCAGCGTCCTGGGATCGAGTCCCACATCGGGCTCCTTGCTCGGCAGGGAGCCTGCTTCTCCCTCTGCCTCTGCCTGCCACTCTGTCTGCCTGTGTTCGCTCCTGTGCTCTCTCTCTATCTGACAAATAAATAAATAAAATCTTAAAAAAAAAAAAAGATATTGATTCCTAAGGGAGATAGATTCACTCATAAGCTAAGTGACTCGTAACTGCTCAGCAACTCAGAGGGCTATCATTTCAAATTCTTACTGCAAAGTATGCAAAATCTATACAAGTTATAGACTTTTGTGTTACTTGGTTATGGTTGAACCATAGATACGAATTCTGAGCATGACAATGATCTATTGTGACTGTTTTTATTTTTTATCAGGACAGGCCTCCCCTTTAGAGGCAATGCAAAGTCTGGTGAGCAGGGCAGTTAGTTTTTGGATAAATACACTCAATTTTGGATAAATACACTCAAAATTCTCTTGAGATTTACTTTATGTCTCTCCAAGAGCCCATTATTTCAATCCTCAGCTTATGCCTAGAAATCCAAATCTGACTTTTCAAAAACATCTGTTCAGCCAGCTGTTTGCTACTGTCAGAGTGAGTATTCTTCCAAAGTGGAGCTGACATATCTCTTGGCTCTTATAATTTCAAGATCACTGCTTAAGCCTTCATAATCCCCAGTGATGCATCCAAATTTACCCATGTATTCATTCATTCATCATTCATTGATTCACTTGTGAATTATTAATTGAATCCATTATTTATTGAGCCCCTAAGATATGTTGGCATTGTGCTAAGAACCAGGTAAGACTGGTGAATAAAACTGGCCTTGGGTCCTCACCTGGCAGGGACGTTTGCCTCAGGTAGAGTTATTTGTTCCCATCTGCACTGTGGGTATTGATGGTAGTCAGAAAGTTTGATAACCTTCCGTCTCCCTCTTGTTATGGGCACTTAGAATGAATGAATAGTCCATCTTATCTTGGTAACCTAGCATCAAGATTTTACTAAACCTTCAGCATAATGTAGCTGACCTTGGATTCATCACCATTTTATGGTTGGTATCGAGTTTCTTCACCTTGCTGGGGATGCACTTTGTCAGCCTTCTGGATTTCTTCTTTGTGACTGATAATTCACTAGCTATGGAAAAACTACTTTATAATGTTGCAACTTTACAGCAGTGCCCACTTCACTAATGCAGAATTTCTGCATATTGTATCTGTGTCACCCACTTTGGGTCATTCAGTCACACCCCATCCTTATGGTTAGGATTAGTGGTGATCTCAGCATATTACATGTCGTATGGGTTTCATGGTATACCAGTTGTATGGCTTCAACAGAGTGGATATGCTGCAGCCAATGTCCTCAAACAGTCTAACTACTCCACAGAGCTCTAGAGTGCCAATTCTGGATGCAATGCCTGTAGCATAAAATCTGCTGCCTCCATTTCTGCCACACGTGTGACAATAGGGTCACAAACACCTGTAATCCACTAAGCTGTGACTCAAGTAACTTGGGTCTCCAAATCTACTTCAGTGTTTATTACCCAGATGCAGATATTATGCAAAATTTAGCACTATGTAGAGCTGGCTGGTTATTTAACTTGTTTTATATCTTAATGCAAATGAAGATCTTTTCATTTTGCTTTCAATGTTTAAGTCCCTAATGTTTTCCCATTATAAACATATAAAATATTCATAAGCTAAAGGTGGAAATAAAGTGAATGATTAAACTCTGCATGAGAGGAAAAAGAAAAATATCCCTACAAAAATATGTAAGAAGTTTAATTAGAAATTTTATTTTTTTTTTACTAAAAACAAATTATTATATTGCTTTACATGAAGGTATCAGAAACTCAATTCATTTATTATTGAGCTGTGAAATGGCTGGAACGTTTAACCAAGCAATTTGGACTTAAATTTTAGTAATAATTTCAGGATTTTATTCCATTAGTTGGTGTTTTATCCCAGTTATGGCTATATTTTGCATTCTATGATGCCAAAAAATATTTTCTTTTTGACTTTGTTTACTTATTTTCTTTTTCTTGTGATATTTTATTGACTGTCCATACAACTTAGATTCCTGTCAAGATGGAATTCAGAGCCAAACTGAAATGAGACGTCAAGATACTTCTACAAATCTCAACACCAAGTATATAAAACACTTTTCTGAAGGTATCCTACATGCTTCATCATGAAGCTTAATCATTTTTTACCTTATAGATTTGGGGAACAACCTATCATTGTTAACTTGAAATTAGTATAGTCTTGGCTTTTTATATCAAATTAAAGGAAACACTTGTAAAGGCAGCTTTGTTGGTCAAAAGATCTGGAGAAAAACCTCCATGATATAGTCAACCTCCTCTTGACTATAAACCGGTGATTCCTGAACAAGTTTATTATTGGAATCATGTGTAAATCTTCCTAAGTGTGTAGATGCATTTGTGTAAAGAATCAGAACCTTCAATGGTTGTTCTTGGAATTTTGATAAAATTACTATAGTGGATTTTTTTAACACCCTCAGTTTTATTCTTCTTGAAATAGCATGACTTTTCTTCAGAATTTTTCCACATACACAATCTTATCCATCCAATGGATGACCTTCTGTTTGGTCCCAGCCTTATAGCCATAGGTGACTTGTCCAGGTAGAGGCCACTGACCCAAAATATACTTTGCCTTCCTCTCCAAATTAGTTCGGGAATCATTAAATGACTCAAATGTGGCCAAGTCATGGCTTTTTCCAGGACACTTAAAACTAAGACATGCAGGGTGCCTGGGTGGATCAGTCGTTAAAGGTCTGCCTTCTGCTCAGGTCATGATCCCAGGGTCCTGGAATAGAGCCCTGCATTGGCTCCCTGCACAGCCAGAAGCCTGCTTCTTCCTCTCCCACTCCCCCTGCTTATGTTCCCTTTCTCACTGTGTCTCTCTCTCTGTCAAATAAATGGATAAAACCTTAAAGAAAAATAAAATAAAAATAAAATAGAATCAAGATGTGGCAGAGTATGTTCTGCACAGACAGTAGAAGTTTTAATGAAGGTATGAAGCTCAATAGAGATTGTGCCTCTGTTTCCATATTTGTTTACTACACCTCTATAACAAAGTACCAGACACTGGGGAACTTAAACTACAAAATTTTATTTTCTCATAGTTCAGAGGGTACAAGTCCGAGATCAAGGTGTCAGCAGGATTTGTTTCTTCTAAGGACTCTCTGGCTTGCAGACAGTCTTCTCCTTGTGTCCTCACATGGCCTTCCCTCCGTACATTTGTGTCCAAATTTCCTCTTATGAGAATATCAGCCATATATTGGATTTTGCCCCCCTCCCCCCGAATGACCTACTTTTAATTTAATTACCTCTTTAAAGGCTCTGTCTCCAAATACAGTCACAGTCTGGGGTACTGAGGGTTAGAAGATTAATACATGTATTTGTAGGGCATATAATTCAGCACACAATAGCGACACCCTGCATCTCTTTCCAAATCAGTCCAAGAGTTAACTTACTCAAATTTTGTCTTTTCTGGGACATTTCAAACCAGAACATGACAGAGCATGTTCTCCCATGAGAGCAGAAGCTGTAGATGGGGAAATGAGACTCAAGGGGGATATGGATTGAGGCTTTGTTTCCTCCCTATGAAGTGGAAACCTAACTACACTGACAGAGATGCCATCTGATAGCTAGAGGAGACCACAGATTAACGACGTGAGGAGGAATAGAGTCTCAGAGGTATTCAAGTCATTCTTCTTGAGTATTGACTGGATATGTATCACCTTTTATAATTGTTTTCATACTTTGTCTGGGTATATTGAGTCAGTACATTCCAATTTACCCAAACTATTTTGAGTTCAATTAGAATAATTTATAGAAAATTCAGCTGTTCTTCAGGATTTTAGCATCACTGCTTTAAACTGCCCCAGTTTTTGTCACTAAAGAAAATGTCAGAGGCACCTGGGTGTCTCAGTTGGTTGGGCCTCTGCCTTCAGCTCAGGTCATGATCCTAGGGTTGTGGTATCCACCCCTGCATCATCAGCCCCTCTGCTCAGCAGGGAGTGTGCTTCTCCCTCACTGTCTCCCTCTGCCCCTCCCCCCAGTTTGTGCGCTGGCTTGCTCACTCTCTCTCTGTCTCTCTCTCTCAAATAAATAAATAAAATATTTAAAAAAAGTCAGATGCCATATTCAACTTAATTCTGAATATGGATTTCTCCTTTAAATTCCTCTTCTACCTCTTTTACACAGCTCATATCTTATATACCAGAGAGTTTCATCTGGATGTCACATCTAGAACAAATTACAACATGGGGCTGAAGATTTTTAACCAGCTTCTACTCCCTACCCCATCCCATTGCTAATATGTAAGTTAATTATTCTTGCTATTTTTCTAACCCTAACCAGTGTGATTCTATACGATCACCCTATATTGTAACTCAACTTTTTAAGTAATGTGAATTCTTTGATTTCTAGATTTGAGTTATTATTATTCTATTAAATTGTATAGTGCTCATTTTTACCTTAACCATTCTTAAGATTATTTTCTACCTCCAGGCCATAAATATGAGGTTTTCTTTTTTTGTTGTTGTTGTTTGTTTGTTTGTTTGTTTCTGTTTTGTTTTGTTTTGTTTCTGGGGTACCTGCCCAAGGTGATGGGTGTGGTACACTGTTTTACCTCTTTACCTTTCTGAGAGTAAGGGATTATATATTTTTCAAATTCTTAGATGTGACTCTCTTGAAGTAATAAAAGACAGGAGACAAACTTTCACAGATGGAGAAAATAGGCAGACATTGTCTGTCCTTGAATTCATTCAACTAAAAGCAAAAAAATGTCTTCATGAAGTTAAATATGAAGGTGCTAAAAATACACAAAATGCATATTGTTATTTTCTTATATCCTACTGTTGAAAATACCTAATTTTTAAGATCTTATGTTGTTTATCTGATACAAAGTTGGACGTGGAAATTATTTTTTAAAGAGCAAGAATTTAAAAAAAGCAACAGTGAGATTTTGTGGTCTGTGAAGGATGTGGTCTGTGGGTAGCCTAGAAATGAAACTTTCAACCCACTTCAAGAAGCAGTTCTTCCCTAGCTCCATCCTTAAGAAATCTGTTTCCCTGGAGTCTTTTAGTCCTTTCATTACAAGGAGCTTGAATTTAGGATCTAAAGATCCGCTGGGGAAATGACAGTCAGGTTTTTACAACAGGGCACATTCTTTGACTTGTGCCAGCTCTGAACCTTTTAGAGGAAAGACTAGACTTTGCATATTCTTATTTTTCTTATGGGCCCATTAAATAATTATGTGTGTAGATCCATGTGTGTAGACCCATAGTCCCTTTACCCTAGATGCTCACAGATTTTCAGGGATAAAAACATTGAAATAAATATTTATAATACAAGGTGGTAAATGCAACAAAAGGAATATGTGCTGTGCGCAGATATTGCTCTGAACACAAGTGTACAGTTTGGTCCTGATGGGTTACAGGGAGAAGGGTTATGACTCTCAAAGTGTCATAGGCTTCTCAAAGCAAGTGAAGCCTAATGGCATGATTTTAAAGGATGATAAGTAAAGGATCTTGGGTGAGAGGAAGTACTGTAAGTAAAAGAAATGCCATGGGCAAATGTCAATTCCTGATTCAATATACTTGGTTTAAGAAACCTTGAGTAGCTCATCACTGCTGAGGTTAGAGTATGAGGCATTGTGGTGCTCTGAGGTAGGCTGGGGTGAAGTAATAACATATGAGGCTGAAGATAAGACTTTCAAAGGAAAAAAAAAAAAGAGCTATACAGAGGAAATTGTTAATTCAAGTTAATTCAAGTTAATCTGCTAGAAGTGCAAATTAAATGCTTCCCAAAAATGGAACAAAAGCTTTCATAATGATTTTATCTTAAAAAAATAAAAGTAATATTAAGAAAATAAATTTATTTTTTATTATATTAAACTGCATTCAGGTTCTATTTTCAAGCTATGCAGTAATACTTATAATTAACAAAAATTATGTCTTAATACTTTCTATAAACATTTTCCTATCAAGTTATATGATATTTTGAGTTCTGAAATGTACATTTGACTTGAACGTTGGTAACTTCAAGAAAGTCACATTGGTAAGGACATTTGAGAATTTTATTATTTTTTTTCCCAGTGAGTCTCAATGTCTTGTAATTCACAGCATTTCTATCCTCCTTAATTACAGCTTCTAAAATGGTTAACTGGTTTACACCAGCCCAATTCTTATTTGAAATTGACTTGCATAGGATTTGCAGCCCTACTGCTTGGCCATACAGCAACTCTTATTGAACTAGATAGAAAAAAAAAAATGGAAAAATAACTCCTTTCTAAATATAACATTTTTATAATAAGTGTACAGCCATGATGTTTATACAGAGAATGCCACCCCAATAGTTGTGAAGTATATAATGTGACTAACTCTTTGTGATTGCCTTGATATTTGGGATCTTCTCCAACAACATCTTCATCTACTCTATTGAATCACTCATCCTGCAGATAAGCAAGAAAACTTTGTAACCAATTTACCTGGTATATAGTATAGTATAGGCCAATTTTGCAACTATTGCAAGCATAGGAAGATGAACTCTTCAACCAATATAATATATAGAAAAAGACACCAGTTTTAAGCTGGTAACAACATTGAGGAAAAATACAATTTTTAAATGATTAGCCAATCAATTCATATCTCCTGATGACAACTTCTGCTTCTCTATATGACCTCTTGAGGCACTGGATAGTGTTGACTCATATACTGAAGATGATCTGAAATAAGAGAAATAAGAGATAATGGTGGCATCCTGGAAAACAAAAACCAGAAAACAAAATACACAGATCACACAACAGACAAGAGTTGGTTATTTGGTTAGTGTCCTAGGAGTGAAAGGAAGATTATATGGGAATCTCCAGACATTAGGACTCCTTCTTTTTTTTTTTTTTTTAAGATTTTAATTTATTTGACAGACAGAGATCACAAGTAGGCAGAGAGGCAGGCAGAGAGAGGGGGAAGCAGGCTCCCTGCTGAGCAGGGAGCCCAATGTGGGGCTTGATCCCAGGACCCTGGGACCATGACCCAAGCCGAAGGCAGAGGCTTTAACCCACTGAACCACCCAGGCGCCCCTACATTAGGACTTTTGATGTGGGAACACGATGTGCATGAATTTGTTCTTCACCATGTAAAGGGTTATAAATGAAGGAGCAAAGTTAGAGAGGAAAACAGAACTAGTTCACTTTGAGCCATAGATTTCTAGAAGACCGTTCCTTCTCTAGGCACAAATATTTAGTAAGGATAAAGATAAATGGTTCTAGAATTTGTGGGAGATGTCAAAGTTGGGGATGGGAATTTGAGAGTCATCAGCATAGGGGTGGTATTTGGAAACATGGGAGGAATAAAAGTTCTTAAAAAGAGGAAGTAGAGCAATAAAACACTGATGGTAGGATCCTTGGAGATAGGGTCTTTATGAACAAATGTAGGGAAAGTGCTGGCTAAGGATGAGAAGGAACATTCAAAAAAGGAAAAGAAGAACAAAGACGGTGTATAATTCTGATATCTAGATCCTGGAAAATATGACATCTACCCTCAGGGAGCTCTGATACTCAACAGTGTCAAGTCATAGGAAGGTCAAGTCAAGGAGGGTCAAGGAAAGTCTCACGTACTTTAGGATTATCTAAGAGGATCCAATAAATAGCTCCACTTTTCCATGGCCAACATTCAATGAATTGTGAAATTAAGAAAAGAAATAAAATGACCACAACAAACAATGACACAATTATCAGAAAAGGCTGAGATAAAGGATACAGCTTTGTGTGAAAGCTAACAGAACCCTAGAATAGGCAAACTGGTCTTCCCAGTCATAGGCCACCCTCGGCCAGAGGGGGTCTTCATGCACTGATGAGCTTTCCACATACCACATATGCCATGGAGTAGCAGAGGGGAACAACTGCTCCTTATAGATGTCCTGCTCTCATGAGGGTACAATGGAGTTCATAATTCACTGGGAAAGAGTGACTAAGAATAGGAAAGAATTCAGGCAGTTGAAGATCAAATCAAAATGTCACCTTTTCTGTTATACAGCCGCTAGGTATGTGGGAACACGCACTTGCAAACACTATTCTGTATGACTAACATTGCTCAAGCTGTCAAGTAAATGGGCACAGCCTTACTCTAACCCTCCCAGAGGGTCTGAATCAGTCTTGCTGAGTTTGGCCAAGAGAATGGAGAGCAGAATACAGCCCATTTCAAGGGATGTGACCCATGTGTTTACATATGGCCTCTATGCTTAGAAGGGTCCCGGCAGTGATCTGTGGTCAATGTCTTGAAATTCTCAATAATTTAATTTTAGGGGATGCCTGGGTGGCTCAGTGGGTTACCCACTCCTGATTCGGGCACAAAATATGTCAATGTGGAGGCTGCAAACAACTAGTGGTCACCCCTTGATATAGGTTGGAAAAGCAGGTGGCAGGCTTTGGGAAGGGGAGATCATCTCCATTCCCTCCCCACCCAGCGTAGCAGTCCTGCAGCTGTGGGAAGGGGAAACTTGTAAGCAGTGTGCTGCTGTGTGTATCACAGAATCAAGGAGCAGGGCCAAACCCTGGGAGCCTATGAGGATCATGACTACCACAGTGCCTGAGGGAGTGTGACATTAAATAGCAGATAGAAGACATCATGACAGGTTGAGAGAAAGGCCACAGAAGAAAGAAACATGTTTTATATTTTAGTACCTTTTAAAAAAAAAAAAAAAGATTTTATTTATTTTATTTGACAGGCAGGGATCACAAGTAGGAAGAGGCAGGGAGAGATAGAGGAAGGGAAGCAGGCTCCCCACTGAGCAGAGCCCGATGTGGGGCTTGATCCCAGGACCCTGGGATTAGGGGCTGAGCCTAAGGCAGAGTCTGTAACCACTGAGCTACCCAGGCACGCCTATTTTAATAGCTCTAATGCTACATTTTTTCCTTTCCTTTGCACAAGGGGCTCCACCTATCCATTTTAAAGTAGGCCCTCCAAATAATGTAACAGACACCTGAAATATCCAAGACGCGGTTGAGCCACATATTCTCTGTTCCTTCCGTGTAATTCACCAATGGAGGCAGTCACTGAGCGAAGGCTGAGAGAGAGTAAAGTGAGCCCCAGAATTTTATTCAAGGGGTATTTTGTACACATGTGCTCCAAGTGACCGGGATGTGTTCCTCCTCATGAGTCATGATGAACCTGTACGTGCTACTTAGATGGAGCAAATCCATCTCTTACGACACAACCTCAGATGACCCAGGCAGAGCTGTAGGATTTCACTTGTTTCTTTTTCAGTAGGGAAGTTTCAACTGCACTCTATACATAATTGTTCTTGTGCATGGGCTTGCTCTAGAAAACTGACAGCAAAAGCTGGAGTAGGAGCCAGTCCTGTAAAGCAAGTCCCCAAGTTATCCCTCAGCTTTGGGGAATTGAAAAGCTCTTATCCAGAAGGTTTCATCCCACAAAACCTTTTGTAAAGTTAAACCTCATCTCAGTGGTTAGGTCTGTTTCACACTTAAGATAGAAAGGCAGTGCTGAAGGATGGGCTCCCTTATATCCAGATCATCCTGGTGGAAGTGCCATTTGCCCAGCAAGTCACCGGCACCAGCACGAGGACAATCAGTTCAGCAGCCAACATGTAACCTGCCTAGGTGGGTCCTTCCTCTTCCTTGTGGCCTGGTCAGAGACCCATAACAGCCTGAAGTCTGGAGCTTTAGGGACCATTCCCTCTTCCTTGTCCACTGTATAATTCTGGATGGGCTTAGGGTGTTTGGGGCCACCTGACTTCCTGGGGGAAATAGGCAGGAATGAGTTGACAGAGTCTGGCCTCGATGAGCATGTCAGAATCTCTGCCCCAGCTGCAGTGCAGTGACTGCAAGGACTGAATCAAGCACTGCTGGGGAACTTGGGAGTTATCTGGGAAACAAAAACTATGGTGGAGAGGAGGGAAGCCAACATTCTAATCCATGGGGTTTGGAGTCAGAACAGTTTGGGTATTCATAAAAAGGTAACCCAAGGCTACTCATGCCTGCAGCATACCCATTATTCATACCTTTGTAACAAACCTGGAATTCAGCACTCTCCAGCTCTCTGGGCTTCTTCCTTTTCTATTCCAAGCGATCGGCTATATTCCTCTTTCCTGATTTAACTAGTAGGTCAGCCTTTGGGAAAATGGTGTTAAGGGGAGAAATCTGCAAAATGACATATCACTTGGTGTGATTTTATGTCTTTTAAGAGGTTTTGGAAACAGCAGCTTCTCTGTCCCCTCGTGTTTAACTCAATTCCCCCAGCAACAAAGTTTTGGACACAAACTACTAACACTCTTCAAGTGGTTCGCTCTCAGAAGAGCATTAGGATTTTTATTCCTTGGACCAACTGAGGAGAGAAAGAATGTCACAGCACTCAGCAGGGCAATTCAACTTTCACCAGCTGAGACAGAGTTAAGCCTTTAGAATTGTTGCCCCCTAAAGGAAAATAAAACGCAGGGAGAGGGAATTAAGATGATCTTGCATCATTAAGCAGTCATGTGCATTACTGAAAGATGTTGCTTTCTTATTGGGGCTATTAAGTATCACTTTGAATAATGGCTCCAGAGAGCTAAATGCCAGAACAAAGGCAAAAGGAAATGTGAAAATATCGTGAATTAAAAAAAAAAAAAATCAGAACTGGGAAGAATAGATGTTTCCTGCAATAAAGTTTAAAGTCATAATCATGCTCACATATATGTACATAAAAGACATTTAAAGCAGGGGAAAGAATCATTTCTCTTATAAAACCATTTCTATAATCTAATGATTCTCTCTAGCTTTTATGAACCCTTCTTGTGTTCTGCAATAATTTATATCAGTGTGTTCAACTTTTATTTTAATCAAATGTAGAGGTTTGTACTCACTTATAATGAAACACACTCTGAAGAATTGGTCTCAGAAATTTTTGCACTTAGCTGGGAGTAGATGTTTCCTTTTCATATTGAGGGGAATAGGATTGATATATTAAGATTTTTGCAGCATAGCAAAAATGAGAATGGGGCTGACAAAGCAGTATACTCTCTCAAATACCTCATGTTTTCATTAGATGAGGATTGGATCACAGATTCAGCACCAACTGGTGGGTGTGGGTGTGAATTATATATTTTGCTTATGTTAAAAGTTTACTATTTTATGATAGCCTATGTCTTGGATTAAGCACTAGTTCATGTTATTCAATTTAAGGAATGTGCTAATTAGATTAAATTTTAATAAGTGGAATATGGTTTATAAGATTATTATTTAGCTCTCCCAGAAGACTTTGGAGACCAGAACATTAGGCATATGCAAATGCAGGCATGAAAGGTGTGCTGCTCAGGGGCATTCTCTGTAGTACTATATTCTGCCCAAGTCATAAGTTAATAACAATATTCTAAATAGGTGGACATTTTGAGAAAAAAAAAAAAAGAAGTACCTTGATGAAGTAAAACTGAAGATCCTTTGGTGCCATCAATCAGATAACAATTTGGTTACCCAAGTAGTATTAATAAGAAGGGTACATAAGAAAAACATGTGATCAGGGGCGCCTGGGTGGCTCAGTGGGTAAAGCCTCTGCCTTTGGCTCAGGTCATGATCCCAGAGTCCTGGGATCCAGCCCAGTATCAGTGTCGCTGGTTAGCAGGGAGCCTGCTTCCTCCTCTCTCTCTCTGTCTCTCTCTGTCTATCTCTCTGCCTATTTGTGACCTCTGTCTGTCAAATAAATAAATAAATAAAATCTTTTAAAAAAAAATGTTAAACAAACAAACAAACATGTGATCTAACCCTGAACTAAAAACAAGCTATCTTCTGAACAGGTTGAAAAGGAAAACAAAACAGAACAAAAAGAAAAGGTTTAGAGGTCATTTTGGAAATCTTGATGTTAATTGCAGCCATTAAAGCTCCCAAAATGTGGGGCACCTGGGTGGCTCAGTGGGTTAAGCCGCTGCCTTCGGCTCCGGTCATGATCTCAGGGTCCTGGGATTGAGCCCCGCATCGGGCTCTCTGCTCAGTGTGGAGCCTGCTTCCCTTCCTCTCTCTCTGCCTGCCTCTCTGCCTACTTGTGATCTATCTGTCAAATAAATAAATTAAAAAAAAAAAAAAAAGCTCCCAAAACACAAGTGTGCTACCTAGAATCACACCTATGGTGAAATCTTTTGTCTTAAGGTACACTTAGGTAAAGCTGGAGTTAATTATTGTTGGTTCCAAATGCTAGGAGTTTCCTAAGTGAAATCTGAAACTTGCACTCTTTCTCAAGGTGAAGAAGAGAAGGAAGAAAAAGGCAGGCCACTTTGTTGAATAAGCAAAGGAAATCACATATGAAGTTTGTCATGGGCAGCTAAAAGATGAGTAGATCTCCATATCTACCAGCCAGAATGTTCAAGGTTTAGACTAAGGCCTTACCTGGGTTCAGTCTATCCAGGTAGTCTCAACAACACATTGCTTTCCCAAAGCTGCATCTTTGAAAGTGGCTCACGCTATGGGAATGGTAGGCCTAGAGCATATATTCCAAGGATAGGGGAGAGGATTGGGGCAGGGGGGTGTCCAGCTTATAAATCAATCAGCAGTCATGTTCCCTCAAAAACCAACTACAACAGTTACCTATTTACCTGTCATTTTCTAAACACTTCTGAAATTTTCTTCTTTCTATAACAGGTCAGCCAGCTAATAAAACTATAGCCTTAATGGGGGAGAAAAAAGATTTAACCTAGGTCTCTCTTTCTCGATTTAAGGAGAGTCTGAATATACTGTGTCATAGGTTCTTTAAATCTGATAACCTTCAAAGGTACACTTCTATTTTTCTACCTCATGGCTATACCACTACTATTACTACTACTACTGCGAGGAAAAAAGAGAGAGAGCAAGAGAGAGGGATGAAGAGAGAGAAAAAAATAAGAAAATTACTCATTATCCTAAGATAATCACAATGATAGGGATAGCTTAAAAAAACAAATTGTTCTAGACAGTAATGCTTAATTACAAATGCAGTTAAGCATAAATTGTTACCTACCCAAAATCCTCTAAAAAAAAAAATTGGAGAAGTCAGAAAGTATATTTCTCCCTACAGGGTTATTCAGCTTAGCTGAAGTTATGGAAAATTTCTAACATAAAAGAGGGTTCACAAAATATAAAATGTGTTGATATTATGGGGTCTCACTAGAGGAATCATTTTGGTTATTAGTATATTATATTCCTAAAAGTTCAAAATTGAGAGACCAGGAAATTTCATACATCAGAAATTTTAAGACACAGTTTTAAACATTCTATTCAGGGCAAAGAGTGCCTGAACTAATTTTACTAAGGAATTGTCTAATATTTCACGTATTTGGGTCATTTCATAAATAAGGGATTGAAATTGACATTTCTGCTACTCTAGAAGTCCAAATTGTTTTATTATGTAAGCTTTTTTTTTTTTTACTTTAAAATATGAGTTTTATGATTGAGATTTACTTGGATTAGAAGCGTTTAGTCCCTTTAGTTCAATATAGTCAAATTTACCATCATTGAAGAAATTAAAACAGAACTCCTGCCTCATTGCACAAATCAAAATATCAGGTCTTGGAGTCAAACTCAGTCTTCTTAACATTCAATTTGAATTAATAGATTAATGCCTTGTTAACTTTGACAAAGCTCTTTGGCATAAAATTATTTCTACACACTCAGGTAATTGACATAATGGCTTAAACAAATCTCTTTACCTGGGAGTTACATAATCACATCAAATATCTGGCCTCATCTCTTCTGTTGCAGGAGGATGATTGGCTACAGTGCGGCATTTTGGCTTCTCTGTATTGTTTGTTTGTTTTTTTCTGTAACAACCAGCTGTATAGTGAGAAAAGCACTTAACTTTGAGTGCTGACAACCACACCTTGAAAAGCATTCCCTTCCAGTTTTGGGTGCAAGTTGAGTTGACTTTGTGCCATCTCAGGACTCAGGTCAGGTGTCTAACTCCCGTTCTTGGCCTGTTTTTCATTCCCCAGGGATAGATCAAGTCCCTCATGCACCTGGCAAACCATGCAACATTAGAGCTTAGGAGGGAGGGAAAAAAGGTGATTTTTTTTTTTTTCCTCTGTACCCAGCTGGCATTCAACATACTCTGAAACAAGAGGAGTAATAGCCCATGTAATTTTAATCTGGGTTAATATGCATTTTTAATAAAACTACAGATGCTACTCTTCTTCATATATTCTCATCTCTATTGTATCACTACTCAAGTTTTGTTGCTTGTATTTGTTGTGGAAAATAACTATGTTATAAAATGTGTAGTTCCTTTGGCCTTTGGAACTTTTTCTTCTCTTGGCATGAATCAAATCTTAAAATTATTAATTCTCTCTGCAGACTATACAACCCGGGTTGTTACATGAGTCTTGAAATGTAGCCGGTTGATTAAAAGTCTTAATCTTGAGGGATTTAGAACACACAGTGATTTTCCTTATGGGGAAATCGGAGAGTCTTTAACGGTTGTCAGATGTGGCACTATAGCCACATGGCTTCCTAGGACAAAGCCTCAAGAATGTGTTATAGTTTAAACAATTCCTATAGCAGAAAAAGTAAAAGAAGCTTTCCACTGAAGTCAGCTTGTCCTGAATTTCCATCTCCACAGAGTGATGGCTGCTTTCATACCTTAAAATGATTTCCTGGTTTGGTGTCTTCTGGGAGGTGGTGTCCCACAGCTGCTACATCTGAATGGCTTTATCAGCCTCTCATGCTTGCTCTTGATCTCTGACTTCTAAGGCACCTCCCTTTAACCCACTCTCCACACCGCTGGCTGTTATTCTCAGCCTTGGCCTTAGCTCACTCAATATCACCCAAAATTCCAATTCCCACAGTTTAGCACTTCTAAGGGAAGATTGAGATAGTGAAAATATTCTCCGTAAACATTCTCAGAGCAGCTTCTACTTACTTTGAAGCCCACTCCCTTAGAGGGTTATTTTATTTTATTTTTTTTTAAGATTTTATTTATTTGAGAAAGAGTGAGCTAGACAGAGCTGAGCAGGGGTAGGGGCTGAAGGAGAGGGAGAAATACTCCCTGCTGAGCAGGAAGCCCAACAGGAGGCTTGACCCCAGGACCCTGACAGGTGCTTAACCCACTGAGCTACCCAGGCACCTAAGGGTTAATATTTGTATTATTAGTTTGCTCATATAAGTAGTGAGTTTAAATGTGTCACAGTTGACAATATTCATCATATAACAGAGTTCAATTTGTGGAAATTCATTCAGTGGTTAATGTTACAGCTTGCTCAATACATTGTAACAAAAACATAAGTGAAGGGAGAGAAATAATTATTTCTATCCACAATTAACCTACTAACAATAGGCTGATTTAATGTTTTAAATTTTAGTTAAGGGGAAAATAAATCCAAGTAGTATAAGTAAGTTCACAACATTATTGAAATGGATGACTGGGAGCACATGTTTGGCTATGTTTACATTTAGGGGGATTGGGAGTTTTAATGCATGTTTGAAAAGTTTGATATTCAAGGACATTCACCTCATTGCCTACATTCATGTAGACAAAACATGGTTTCTCTAAATTGTGAAACATGTTCACAAAGAAACCTTAAAAAGTGCTGGCCATTCACTAGCTTTGAGTAAAACAAACAAACAAACAAACAAAACTGTGTTAAAAATGTGTTGCAGTAAGCATAATAGTACAAAAAATAAGGAAGAACTATATATACAGTGTTATGGAAACTAGAAATGATGTCCAAATGCTATTATTTGTGAAAAAAACAAGTTTCCTAGGATTGCCATAACAGATTACCCCAACTAGGTGATCTAAAACAACAGAAATTTATTTCCTTACAGTTCTGAAGGCTGGAAGTCCAAAATCAATATATTGTCAGGGCCAGGCGTCCTCTAAAGCCTCTAAAGGGAGGATCATTCCTTGCCTCTTCCTAGCTTCTGGTAGCACCAGCAATCCCTGGCATTTTCTGGCTTGCCTCTGTCAACACTTGGCATTCTCTTTGTGTGCCTTTATCTTTGTTTCTTCACCACTAACATTGAATTAATGCTCACCTTAATGACCTCGTTTTAACTTGATTACATTTACAAAGACTGTATTTCTGCATAAACTGACATTCACAACCACTGGAGGTTAGGACTTAAGCATTTCTTTGTGGGGACACAATGCAACCCATAACAACAAGGTACAGAAAAATCTATAGTTTGAGCTCATTTAGGTAAAAATATGTGTATATGAACATATACTTGTTTATGCAAAAGGATGGGCATGACTATAAAGAACACTAACCTCAGCAGTGCTTTTATATAAGGGAAATAGAGGAAAGTTTTCATACTTTTGTCTAAGTATTTGAATATTTTACAATGATAAGTTATTACCAGTGTATTATTTATTCTTTTTTTTTTTAAGATTTTATTTATTTGTCAGATAGAGAGGGCGCAGGAGCGAGCACAGGCAGACAAAGTGGCAGGCAGAGGCAGAGGGAGAAGCAGGTTCACTGCTGAGCAAGGAGCCCCATGTGGGACTCGATCCCAGGATGCTGGGATCATGACCTGAGCCGAAGGCAGCTGCTTAACCAACTGAGCCACCCAGGCGTCCCTGTATTATTTATTCTTGTAGTGCATGTTGATTAGGTACCTACTATGAGGCTTACATAAAAATTTGATCTGTCTTGAAATATATGTAGAAGAAACATCACACACCTTTAAAAACCTCAAAGTATTCAGAGGTGTAAGCGATAGATCAACCAGTATCAGTAGTTTAAGATTTAGAGCTTTTCAAAATCAAAACAGGAAAAATAGACATGCATGCAAATCATATTTGAGTCATATTTGATCTATTTAATTTTCATGTTCCCTAACAAACTAAATTTTATAACGTCCTCTGTAGGCCATTGGGTTCAAGGTCAGATGACTTTATTTACTTTGATCAATAGAGGCAGTAAAATAAATTATCTGGATTGGTTATTCTGTATATACATTGTCCTTAATCTAGTTAGTATGCTTCTTATCTAAAGAAATATATATGCAAACTCTCTATTCCAGTATAGTATTATATAGGCCCAATCTGCATAATATATCAAAATAATACTTGACTGTAGTTAGATAGCCAAGATCTGTAGCGTTAAGTTTTCTTAAGAAATTTAAACTATGATATATTAAGACTTACCCATCTTACCTTACCTTTAACTTGATAATATAATGTTTGTGCTGAGAATGTTTCAGCCCATTTTTCTCCCCATGTTCCTTAGTTTTGAAGTTTCTGTGCCATTCTTGGTGGTACTTGGACAAAGCTGGGAGCTCTAGGCCTGGGATTAGCACCATGAAGAAGCTCTTCTATGAGGCTTTGGAAAGCTCCCTGTGGCCAGTGGTTGTAGAACTTGGGAACATACATACCTAGTTTAGACCAGCAGGCAACCTGTATTCTGTACCAGTAAGAAATCTTCTTCTTTTTCTCCTGTTTCTATAAGCATTTCCTTCTGTTAACCTCTTCTTCTGAGACAATGGCTTATTACTCTTTTCAATGAATTTAGGTATCTGTAGGGGGAAAAAAACGTTCTATGGCAAGGAAGTACTAAGAAGTTGGCTTTCTGGTTGAAATGGATGAGAAGGAAAATGCAAAGTTTAACACAGATAAACAGTTCAAAAAGGCTCTTGCCACTGCATTATTCAGGAATGTCATCATAAAAAGTTCAACATTTGCCAACAAAACATTTGTAAACACAGAAAAGAGCAAACAATTCCTGGTTTGGAAATATCTGTGTTTGCAGTAGAGACTGTTTCTCATTCCTATCATGAGATGTAAGCAGAATAAAATATATATGTTTCAAAACTATGCTTTTAACTAAACTACTAAAGATGGATTGAATAAATGTTGGTAAGTGACTCCTCTATAATTAAGTCAACAAACCAATTTTCTTTCTCAGAACCTGAGCCCTGAAAAATTTATTCATACATTTGAACACATTCTGTTTAGAATTGAGGTAGGACATAGTCAAATTCTATTTTATCTGATTTACATGAACAAGGAAATGTGGAGAAAATATGTAAAGAATATGTTGCTTAATATATAACTTCAAGACCACCGTGGAAAAAATATATTAAAGTGTTTTTAGGGTTTTTACTTAAGTTGCTATAGCTTATGTTGAAAGAACAGAAATAAGTGTTTCCTTCCTGTTTCTTAGCAAAATAATGGACTTCATTTGGAAATGGCTGCACCTTGGTGAGCATGAGCCACCTGAAGGACAGAGCACTTACAAATATCTTCCAGAATCTTCTTTCTTCAGAATTCAGTTATATTTTGCTGACATGTCTTTGCTGATTATATCTTCACTAGAATTTTATCAGCAAAAATGAATATCAGCCATTTTTAAGTTGGTTTCTGTTTTGTTTGTTGATTGTCAAAATTGTGACCAGTGATCTTGTACTTCTTTGTTTTAATCTGTTCTCTCACCTTGTTCTCTTTCATCTTTCATACCATAGTTCCTTACCTGTCAGAAGGAGAATGGGGGACAGATTATAACACAAACATGTAAAAATAGTGCATTATGGGAAGAAATGGTTGTTTTGTAACATTTTCCAAAAGTACCGTATATAAAATAGGTTTCTAACTAGTGTTCCACTAAATATATCATTTTCTGCAGTGATTTTTGCCATACAACATGATGACATTTATTCATTCATTCAATTATTTACTGGCTAATTCATTCAATGGCCATTTTTGAGTGTTTACTATAGGGTAGATATGGTGCCAAACACCAGGTATATCACCGTGAACAAAATAGAAGGAGTTTAGTTTTCTTCCATGGAATTGGCCATGTTGTTTGTAGCAGTGGGGGAGGGGTGAGCAGACAGGGATGTAGAGGAAACAGAAGCTCTGTTTAAGCCAGTGGTCCTGAACTCAACATTCCTGTCATGGAGAGGCAGATGAAGAAGCACTTTGCACGACAACAGGTATTTGGCTGTTTTTACTGTCATTTACCTTATTTCAGGACTCTGTCGAGGACTGTTCCATGTATCTCACAACAAAAATATTAATGTCCTTAAGTCCTATAGTTTGCTGGCCAGGAGGTTGGGACGTGCAATGTAAACCAGTGCAAAAGATTTTCTTTTAACTTCAGTTATGAGCTGTGTTTCCAGTTGATTAAAGATAAGGTGGCAATTGAGTCACATTTGAAGACTTTTTTTCTTACAATAAGTGTATTTTGAGAGAAGCCTGCCTACCATTTTTATTCAACCATTTCTTTACTTCTACTGAACAATGTAGCTTCAAAGGATTTTTCTTTTTCCTCTTATGGTAGGTAAAGATTTCACTCCCTAGATGTTCCTTTTGGTGACTCACATTGATATGCAAATGTGAACTTTCTTCCTAATTTCTATAGGATATCATTCAAGCAAGAGTATTTATATCCTCTTTATATCCTAATAATGTATGCTGCAATAACCATGAACATATTTTTGATCTTTGAATTTTAATTATGTCAATGATATTTACTTTGATGTGAATGTGTTTTTCTCAAAAAAATCAAGGTGTAGAATATGTAGTCAGTTTAGTAAAATAGCCCTTTCATCATTTTTTATTACTTATGAGTTTCTACAATATTCAAGGGACTTCGACTACTGCTTAAGACTCAGGTGGTGTGCAGTGATTAAACAGTATTTTGGAAACAGCATTATACATTTGATTTTGCTCACAGTCTTTTGCTTAGACAGTCATATGTTGTCTGAATTATTGATTACATGATTCTATGATTACTGAAACAGCCCCAGCAAGTTGATGTCTTTAACATCATCCATTCATTAGTTCATTAAACCCACATTTACTGAGAATCTACAATGGGCAGAGTACTATATGAGTCTTTGGGGTTATACAAATGAAGATCACACTGGCTTTTTTCAAGGAAAGGAGTCATATTTAAGATAACCATTATAGTCCAGTGTGATGTACATATTGTTAAGTCCATTAGGAACACAGAGTTGGAAGTGTTTGACTTGGTTTGGGTTGGGATTGGAAAGAGACAATTTGGGGAAAGGGGTAGGCTGAATCTTCAAATAAAAGTAAAATATTCTCGGGGCGCCTGGGTGGCTCAGTGGGTTAAAGCCTCTGCCTTCGGCTCAGGTCATGATCCCAGGGTCCTGGGATAGAGCCCTGCATCGGGCTCTCTGCTCAGCGGGGAGCTTGCTTCCCCCTCTCTCTGTGCCTGCCTCTCTGCCTACTGTGATCTCTGTCTGCCAAATAAATAAATAAAATCTCAAAAAAAAAAAGTAAAATATTCTCAGGCAGTGGGCTAGGAAAAGAAGGGAGACATAGAGGAGCAGTTAATCTGTGATGATTAACTGGACTAGGGAATACTAAGACATCCAAACAAGAGGACAACATATACTTATTTACATTACATAAAAATTAGAGAATATATGTGGGTTTGTGTATCATTAACATAAACACAATTGCGCATTTATTGGTGTTTATTTTTGTAGATTATGGAGTTCGTTTGTTGTGACACAAAATTCTATGGCACTGACTATAGGCCTGGGGAGTTTATAGGAAGAAAAAAGGCTAGCACTTCATATTAGAAAGGTAAATATTGTTGCAGGTATATTATAATGATTTTATAGAGGCATCATATGATAGGCTGATTATATTACTTTCATGCAAATTTAAATATGTATTTACCTGTGAAAAACACAGTTTTGTACTAGAATAGAGGCATATTCTACAAATTTCTACAAGTTTCTAAAAATACAAATATTTCTAAAATAGTTTTCTAGAAATTTTCTACACTTCTTTGATTTAATTTGTTAAAAATAGTATATTTGCAAACATGGATATCTTTTTTTT